>JACXGI010007386.1:0-37641 GCA_016801175.1 Esox masquinongy
ATATATATATATATATATATATATATATATATATATATATATATATATTTCTGGCATTAGTGTTCTTTATTTGACTTTTGCTGAAAGGAGTTGGCTGGATACAAACCCATGCAGCATCAATACATGTTCTGGAGGCCGAGGCTTGGACCACTGGGCAAAAAGCATTGGCGTTTTCAAATGACATTTAATCCTGAGAATGATGATAGATTAGACTCTTCTCGTAAATCGCCAGTATGAATATGGTTATTGGCGTATCAAACTAAAGAGAACACAGGATCAAGTTAACTGACTCAATCCAACCAGGTGGAAGATAAGCACCTGCTCATTAGTCCCTGTGAAGTCCTGTAGACCGACGTTGGTCCCCTGCGAGGGACCGATGGAGGCAAACACACTGCAGCGGACATGTTCCCCTGCTCCTTCTACCTGATACGGACCAGATAAAGACTACAGGAAATGAGTTTCCATGGACTCCTATCCTATCTCAATTACCGCTTGATTTCTTGCCTGTGGATGTGTAGAAATGTAATGTTCCAATGTAAATTGCCCAAGCGCCTCGTATTTTAATTAGAAATCTCTTATCAAAGTCCAAATGTATTATCAAATATTTTTACTGGCAATAATACTGTACATATAATGTTCTAACTTTTTAAACTTTTAAATCTATTATAAAGCTGTCAATCACCTGCTCTGTATTAGAAGTTGTTCCATGGGGGGAGGTGGGGGTTCGTTTGTTGATGTGGATTGTGTTTCACGTTGGCACCCGGGGTTTCTACAGAAAACGTTAAATTTGCCTTAAAGGAGAAAGAGGTAAATTCAGCCCTCTAATATCTACAAATAGAATAACAGAAACAATTGCTGAACTCTAAACTCAAAGTATGTCTCTTTCCACCGCAAGTTCATGCTGGTTCTTATTGAGAAATGTACTGTTCTGTCAGATTTCCATTTGCCCACCCCCCCGGGCGTATCCATAGCCTGTTGTCATGTTTCTGCCCGTTCAACAGCTGCTTTTGAAGTAGAACTCATAAGGCTGGTGGTTGGACTTACAAATACAGTACTCAGTGATTGGTCTCACTCAATGATGTCATGCTGTGACTTATGTGCTTATGTGGATGATGATGATGATCCTTGTTTATCATTTCAGATCAATTCACTTTTCCTTGCTTTGTTTGATTCTCGGTGCCTGGAATGCTGTGGCTTGCTAAAGTAACTAAACATAAAAATGGAAAGTACTTACCTACGTCTGCTGCTCAGAAGTGAAAAGAAAAGCAATAAATGAAGATAAATGTGTATAATATGTGCCCTTGACAGCATCAGAAGACCTAACCTTACAATGACAGGATCAGCATGGCATCGTCAAGTGATGAAGGGGGAGAAGACAGCAATGATCCAGGTCCAACATCAGCTACCTACAAGGCCTTGTAATGGCAGGTAACAGACAGTTGTAGCCCAGCTTCTGTTCATCATGGCAGATGAAACTTGCTTAAGTTATTCAGAGAACGGAATTCAAAATCCTCATTATTTGTCTGTAACATTGACGTGGGAAATCAGGCAGCAATGAAACTTTGACTAAAGGATGCGGTCTCGTGGTGGGACAGGCCCTTTGAGCAGCTGAAACCCTGCGTGTGTGCTCCAAATGTGAAGGCAACAAAAGAACTGAATTACCCAGGACCTCATGGGGAAAGAGTCTTTTTCCGCTAATTCAGGTAAGACAACCTCTTACATTATCTGGAGTGGCCCGCCATAACCGTGGTGTGTCAAACGTGAGTTGCATTGCAGATGTAGTGGAGATAGCTTTAAAAGGGCAATATGTAAGATGTTTTCTGTATAACTAGCGAACATACAAGCAAAAATGACCAGTACACATCTACAGTTAATGTTTTAAGTTAATGTTTCGAAAATATTTTTCTACTAAATTTATCTGAGTGACTGACATATTGCCCATTTTAACTTTCTCACCGGTCCATTTATCAGTTTGCGTTGACTTGTGATCTCCTTGTACTCGCTTTCTACTAGAGCCCGGCCGATAAAGAATTTCTAAGGCTGATATCAATACAAATATTTGATGATTTAAAAATCCGATATTCTGATATATTGGCCGATATATATATTTTTTTTAAATCCAGAAACGCTAACAAAACAAACAGATTTCCCTAACATTAGTTATTTGTAGTTATTTATGTCCTCACTAAAATAATATGATAATGCAGTTTAAAAATAAACTTGTTTGTTTTATTGTCACAACTGAACAGAGGAACATCAAAATATATTAAAGTTCTGATAAATAAAATGTATGAAAATACAAACTTAAGATATGAAACTTAAAGTCCTTTGAACAAAAACACAACAACAACAACAAAAAAAATCAAAGTTACCAGTATTAATAGACTTGGTAAGCTTCATTAATATAATTTTGAACAAGACTGGAAAAAAAATTATTCTGTTAAGTTCTATAAGTTCTGATAAATAACAACAACAACAAAATATACACTATATACAGTATATGAGGTAGTGTACTGAATCAGTCAGTCCTCAATAGCTCCAGTCCAGGAGAGGCAGGTTGTAGTACAAGAAGCAAAGTTTCTCTGCATTCTCTCCTTTCAAAGAGCTTCGCCTATCCTCATAAATATTCCCTATGGTGCTGAACACTCTTTCGCTCACCACAGAGGAGGGTGGACAGGAAAGGTACTGCCTTGCCAAAGCTGACAGTCTGGTGAAACGGTTGGTGTTGTGTTTCCACCAATCACATTGATTTCCACTCTTTCTGTCAACGACAGGCTCTCTGAAGTACCGTTCTAGCTCTTCGATGATCCCCTCTGGTTCCACTGCCTCACTGGTGGATGGAAGGAGCACAGTGTTGTAAAGCGGGTCTAAGAGACTGGGTACTTGGTCCTCTGTTCTCGGCCTTTTGGTCCTCTGTTCTCGGCCACCTCTCCTCAGATGGAGTTTCAGTTGCAGAATCTGGTGTACTGGTCTCCATAGCCTCTTTCAGCCAGGTTTTCACTTTTGTCAGAATTTCTGGTACCAAAGGACGCTCTTTGTATCGTGGGTCAAGGACACAAGCAAGCACCACCTCTTTAGAGTCCTTAACTTTTGCAAATCTTTTTTGCAAGCTATCCAGCATGGTTTTTCTCATGGTTTGAATACCCCTGGTGGTTAGTCCCTCTGACTCAAGTAAACGACGTAACACTGCTGTGCATGGTAAAATGCAGGATGTGGATGAGTCTGCTCTACTGAATTCCAGTGTCACCTCCTCCAGTGGTCCAAGGGTCTCTGCCAGGTTCGACACAATGGACCATTTCTCTGATGACAGACATGAGGAATGTCCATGGTCGCTAGCATATGCAGTGATGGCTCTTTTTTGTTCGATCATCCTCACCAACATGTGTAGTGTAGAGTTCCACCTCGTCTGTACTGCCTGTATGATAGAATACTGTGGGACACCTAGCTCCTCCTGAATTTTAGACAGGCGTTGCAGTGCCGTAACAGAGTGGTTGAAGCGTGTAGCAATTTTCTTGAGCTTTGCCAGAATGTCCACCACCACTCTCTGGGAACTAAGGCCATCATTTATAACCAGGTGCAGTATGTGAGCACTGCAGCTCAGGTCTGGCATCTCAACAAGGCGCATGCCTTTCACCATATTTGCCCCACTGTCCCTGAGCACAAGCATGACCCACTCCTCATCAATTTCCCATTCCTCAAGCATGGACAGAAATGTCTCTCTAATGTACTGTCCTGTGTGGGATTGTGACAAGGATTTAACATTCAAGACAAGTTGAACCTTTTTCCAATTCTTATCAATGAAATGAGCAGTCAAGCTCATGAGTGCTTCATTTGAAACTGACCAACAGTCAGTGGTAAAAGAAATGCTGTTTCCCGCATTTTCAACTGACAGCAGTTTCTTTATTTTGCTTACAACTCCTGTATAAATCTCGTCCATCTTCTTTGCACGGAAAAATTTCTCTGTTTTTAATGGGTATCTGGGCTCTGCCTTGGCCATAACCCTTTACAACACTGCACCCTCAACAACTGCAAAACGCAGGATGTCAGTGGCTATCATCTCCGTCAGGAGTTTCTCCATTTCCTCTGTTCTTGGATCATTTAGAGTCCATTTTGTGGTTTTCTCTAGCACTTGTTTTAGGGTTGGCTGTGTCAATGATGTGGTTGGAACTTGTGGCTGTGCATCTTTTTGCGCCTTCTCGTAGATGTCTTTGTGTTTTGATTTAAGGTGTGCCCACAAGTTGGATGTATATTTAAGTTTGAGGCTGCCAGATCCCTGGCTCACAGAGGCTGTACAGATGTTGCATGTGACTGTACCTGATGGGCCTTTTGTGAAATACTCCCATACTTGACTTCGTCCACCACGTGCCATCTGTCAAAATATAAAGTAAACAAGCCAGGTGAGACATACAAAATAAAAACAAAATGATTGCTGCTACAGCCACAACTATTACTACTACTATTATTATTGACAGTAATAATAAAAAAAAAATCAATGATGATGATATTATTATTATTATCATCATCATTTGTATTATTATTAAACAAGACAAAGGTCACTCCTAATGTTTTTTTTTGAGTGTAATAGTTAGTCCCTATTGCCTTATAAGCTACCTTATAATTACAATGTCAACTTGCTTATCCCTTTACCTGCAATCTTTTAATTCTATCCATCAAGCTACAACATACCATTTTCAATTATCATTTGCTGCCTGCCTTCTAAAATCTACTACTTAGTGATGCACTAAATCCGTTATGTGACTCGTTAATGCTGCGGCTGAACGACAGTCAGCAACGCACACTTGCGTCATTGGATTTCACACGTGTAAAAGAAACTTGTATGCACAAGCTATGTTTGATACTTTTCCTCTATGTCTAAATGTTCACTCCTCGCATGCCTAACTTACGTTTTACAATGCAGGGACTGTAACTACAGATATGCTAGTTATAAATACAGTAATCATTACTTTATTTAAGCAGAATAAGTTTGTTGTGGTTTCCAAGCTCATTAATATTAGCGATCTTCCACTGATAGCCATGGCATTAGCTAGCTTTGTGGTTAGCTAAAGTCTATGATAAGCCACCATTTAGCAATGGATAACGTCATACTGCAAATTATTGTAAAACATATTTTTTCAAAATAACGGGCCGGGGAGAGATGATACGTCTCAGTGCTATAACTGTCATGCTACTAAAGAAATACATCTTCAGTCACATTGTCAAGAGTTAAACCGACAGTCAGTCAACTATACTGTAACACGTAACATAATTACTAGCTAATTCCGTTTCACTCTCGGCTTACATGTAACAGCAGCAAAACTGGACATGGTAGTCACGAATTTTGTCATGCTTATTTGAGTTTAGAGAACTGATGGGGATCTTCTTTTAATTGTTATTCAAGCAATGTATGTCTCATGACAGTTGCCAACTTACCATGAACACACGTCACCGATGATCTCAGTCGTGGATAACTCGTTCACTCTACCAGACTCTGGCTGGATCAGCTGGTTGTAGGGTTTGTGGCATTCTAAACACGAGTGTTGCCAACAGGGACGTTGTAGGGTGCCCTCTGGTGGACAAACTATGCAACGCCAACACTCATAACATGGTTGAAGGGTGTTTCGTCCGTTTTTATTTTATTTTTTAAATATTCATTTACCGGCCATTATAAATGCCGATACCGATAGTTTGGAAAATGCCTAATATCGGCCGATAATATCGGCCCGCCGACAAATCGGTCGGGCTCTACTTTCTACTCTAGCAGTAACATCTTTCCCGCCCTAAACCACCCTGGACTAACTAATATTATTCTTGTCCCGTTCAATAGGGGAAGACAAGGAAGACACAATTAATGTTACTGTTCAGAGGCAGGATTCGACACAGCGCCCCTTCAATTTTCGAGTAGAGCATGCAGTCGGTGAAGGGCAGAGTACAAGCAGCCCACTGTTAAAGGCTCTGCACGTGATTCCTCCAACATGGTGCACGTGGTTCCTCCAACATGGTGCACGTGGTTCCTCCAACATGGTGCACGTGGTTCCTCCAACATGGTGCACGTGGTTCCTCCAACATGGTGCACGTAGTTCCTCCAACATAGTGCACGTGGTTCCTCCAACATGGTGCATGTGGTTCCTCCAACATGGTGCATGTGGTTCCTCCTACACGATGAATGCCTGGGGACATCGGCAGCTTCAGCTGAAGCTTCCTTGCCCTTAGTAGTAGGCTTTTCACTGCACACCTCCACTCCAAAATTCAAGAGATTCATTATGAATTTAGAATGAAAATTTGCTGAAAAAGAGGGCCGCCACACAGGAGCCATCCTCTATGTCATGCTATTTCACTCCAGACGTGTAACTGTAGTAATTCATGAAAAACTACCAAACCTACCTACCAATCTAGGGATCAAGACAATATTTTATTTCAAGTCATCAAAAGAAAGCTATCATATCATATCACAACTATCATCACTGTGAGGCTACAATAGAGTATATTGGCATGTAAAGCTCTGAATGGAGTATAGGAAATCCTTATAATAATCAAAAACCACAGCAGCCTAGCATAGCATGTTTCATATCATACCTCCAGCTAAGGACATCAGTGATAACGTAGAACTATGCATAATTTAATGTTCCAGTTTGGACTAATACTTTAAAAATAAAATAATACTAATCTTTGAATGATGACAAAAATAAAAATCATTTCAATGTCTCTGGCCAATATGTAAGGTGATAAGTTACAGTATTATTTTGGTGTTTGTGTGAAATGTGTGAGCCAGTGAAACATATTCTATTCCCTTTGAGGAAGCTAATATGAAAAACCTCAAATATCTAATCATAAAAAATACGTAACAACTCTTCAGAATGGCATGGCATGAGAGTATGGAAGGGATCAATGTCATTATAATTTTCTGTGAATAAAACTAAAGACCAGTAAAGACCGTTGCTATACACTGTCAATGTTAACATAAGTTTTAAATCTAATGTTATGTACATTGAGCCATTACTTCAGGGTTATTCAGGTGCCTTGATTTATTAAATATTTATCCAACTACTCCTTGGAGTGCTTTGCAAAGCAGATTTACAATGTGTGGATGGAGTCCATAAATCTATGACAGATGAAAGTGATTGAGTAACAGCCGGAGGCATGTGGCTATATTTGTGACGTATATTGCTTGCTAATAGGGAGAAACGGCTCATTTCACCTTCTTATAACACACAGTTCCCACACATATGTCGACATAGCTGTCATGTGAATGATATGTTTGTGTGTTATTGACAATGTGTCTGTAGGAAACAAGTCCATAATAATTAGATATAGTTTTTTTTATAGTAAGGTGAAATCTGACCCAATCTAAGTAAGAAGTGATTTTACATTTACATTTCAGTCACTTATCCAGAGTCAGTGCATATATTTTCATAGTTTTTCATCCTGGCCCCTTTTGGTATCAAACACAGAACCTTGGCATTACAATCGCAATGCTCTACCAACTAAGCTACGTGGGTTTTGATGAGTCTGTTCCTCAGTAGGCAGAATGAAAAGAGATGCTTAAGTAGGCAGAATGAAAAGAGATGCATGACGCTGAGAGAAGACAGATAACATTAGGCTAAATCAACCATGGCTCTATGGCCCCCTCTCTACTCACACAAAACCAAGCGTTTACACACACTCACACACACACACACACACACACACACAAACACACACACAAACCTGGTGCTCTGGTAAGTTTCGAAGACTATCTCTGCATCCTGACAGAAGAGTCAATAAATGCCATCCATCATTCCTCTAGCATGATTGGGCCTTCAATAACACCGACTCATTTTCTTGCCAACAGCACTCTCCTCTGTAAATGTGTTGGTGGTTTGGCTTAACAGGGTTGATTTCACACTTCTGCTATTAACCTGATCGAAAATAGTTCTCCACCATTTAATGTATATAGGCTATGTCTTAACCTTGTTGTCAGTTACAGCTTACTGAAGAGTGAATCAAACATTTGCTGCTTCTACTACAAAATACCCATGCCCTTCTCCCTGCCATGTTTTGTTGGTACTTTGTCAAGTTTGGGAATCTGGCTTTCGACACCCAGACAGTGGATGTATTGAATAATTGTTTGAACTAACCAAGGTGTGATGTTTCAGATCATATGAGCGATTTAATCTTCAGAATTGTTCTCATTTTAAGGATTATGATGTGGCCTTCTAGCGTTGTTGTCTAGGTATAAACTATCGCCATCATGTTCTTTGACATCTGTGAGATGTAAGCAGGGAGCAGAGAACAAATGTTATCTTGCCAATAGAGGCAATCAGAGTGGTTGCTGTGCTGTTCTAAAATGACGCAGACAATCATTAATATGTATATCACTGTGCCTATGAAGCAGACAACATGCATGCATAAAAAGTCCCCTTTACATGAATTGTACATTCCACTTAATAAATAATTATACATTTTTTATGAATATATTGTACCTAATAAATGACTCATGAGCTTATTCCAGCACTTAGTTTGCATAAAATCTCTGTTTCTCTATTTTGCCCCCTTCTTTTTTTACACACCTTTGAGATTATAAAATAAATTAAAGCCGTAAGCAGCATTTAGTGTGTCTCAGCATTCAGCCACTACTAGCTAGACTGCACATTTCTTTTTTTAATAGAACACATATCCATCTCATGTTCATAGTTGCAAACAATACAGCATGCATGTTTTTTTCCTTTTCACTAATATCCCCATGTGGCCAAATGGAAACATAATTTATATAAACTAAACTCACAACCCTAATCATGTGCACCAAATATAATCACATTTAAGATCTGTCATTTGATGCTATAGAAGTAGCGTTTGAAGCATATTTCACAATTTTAGAATTGCCAAAAAAACATTAAGGCTGAGTTAATGGGTTCAAATTGCAAATATGTTCCTTGGGAGGATTTGGACCAGTATATCTTTTTTCGAGATTTTATCTCAAACGGGGTGAGCGTTGTGAGCTCTCAAATGTGGAAGACTCAATAGCGTTATTGCTTGCAATAGTTTTTGTCAAATTATCTTCGTCAACATATATACAAGTACAGTAGAACTATTATACCATTTTCCTTGTAGAAGCTGCATACATCTATGTGCAAAACCACACCCTCGCACATGTTCATTGGTCAATAGTGGGCATGTTTCTTGACATACTGGCCTGCATCTTTTAACTTTTGAAGATCATCATCCATAGATGCCAAATATAAAGGTATGTAAAGATCGGTTATTTGGTGCCAGAGGCGTTCGTTTTTAAGGGTTTTTCAAAAAATCCAAAATGGTGGAACATCCATCATGGCAGACTTTATGGGTCCCATTGGCAAAAATGTTCATAGTGAGGACAGCATGGTTGGGCTGTCTTGACCCCCATCTAGCCAATTGGGCTGTCTGGAAGCCCATCTAGCCTGTTGATGCTGGAGGAAACAGGTAAAAAAGTATCCATATCCACAGTAAAACAAGTCCTATATCGACATAACCTGAAAGGCCGTGCAGCAAGGAAGAAGCCACTACTCCAAAACCACCATAAATAAGCCAGACTACAGTTTGCAACTGCACATGGGGACAAAAGTGTATTTGTACAAAAAATATTGTACTTTTTGGAGAAATGACCTCTGGTCTGATGAAACAAACTGTTTGGCCATAATACCCATTGTAATGTTTGGAGGAAAAATGGGGAGGCCTGCAAGCCAAAGATCACCATCCCAACCGTGAAGCATGTGTGGCAGCATCATGTTGTGGGGGGGCTTTGCTGCAGGAGGCACTGGTGCACTTCACAAAATAGATGGCATCATGAGGAAGGAAAATTATGTAGATATATTGTAGCAACATCTCAAGCCATCAGTCAGGAAGTTAAAGCTTGGTCGGAAATGGGTCTTCCAAATGGACAATGACCCCAAGCATACTTCCAAAGTTGTGGCAAAATTGCTTAAGGACACCAAAGTCGATGTATTGGTGTGGCCATCACAAAGCCCTGACCTCAATCCTATAGAAAATATGAGGGCAAAAATGTGTGTGCGAGCAAGGAGGCCTACAAACCTGACTCACAACTGATTAGTTACACCAGTTGGGAACGGGACAAAATTCACTCAACTTATTGTGGGGAGCTTGTGGAAGCCTACCTGAAACGTTTGACCCAAGTTAAACAATTTAAAGACAACACTACCAAATACTTATTGAGTGTATGTAAACTTCTTACCCATTGGGAATGTGATGAAAGAAATAAAAACAAAAATTAATCATTCTCTCTTCTATTATTTTCAAATTTCACATTGTAAAAATAGTGGTGATCCTAACTGACCTAAAACAGGGAATTATTACTAGGATTAAATGTCAGGAATTGTGAACAACTGAGTTTAAGTGTTTTTGGCTAAGGTGTATGTAAACTTCTGACTTCAACTGTGTGCACCATATGACAAGAGACATCACTAATGAGGTATAGGCTAAGCTCAATTGCTTTATCCCCCTGACCTGTGAAAATACTGAAACAAAAACAGTAGCCAGTCAAGAAGTCACTGAGACAACAAATGTACAGTACAAGCGAAACATTTGTACACACCAACTCATTCAAGGGTATTTCTTTATCTTTACTGTTTTCCACAGTCTATAATAACAGTGGAATCATGTAATAACCAATAGTGTTAAACAAATCAAAATTAATTTACATTTTAGATTCTTCAAAGTAGCCAACATCTGAAGAATCGAAAATCTGGCATTCTTTCTACCAGCTTCATAAGGTAGTCACCTGGAATGCTTTTCCAACAGTCTTGAAGGAGTTCCCACATATTCCAAGCACTTGTTGGATGTATTTCCTTCACTCTGTGGTCCAACTCATCCCAAAACATCTCAATTGGATTGAGGTCTGATGATTGTGGAAGCCGGGTTATCTGATATAGCACTACCACTCTCCTTGGTCAAATAGCCTGATTCACGCAGTCTCCTCTGAACAGTTGATGTTGAGATGTGACTGTTTCTTGACTACTGAGAAGCTTTTATTTGGCTGCAATCTGAGGTGCAGTAAATTGTCAATTTCTGAGACTGCTAACTCTAATGGGACTGCTAACTCTAATGAGACTGCTTAGTCTAATTCTCTACAGTAGAGGTAACTCTGTGTCTACCTTTCCTGTGGCGGTCCTCATGAGAGACAGTTTTAAAATAGCGCTTGATACTGCAATGGAAGAAACCTAACTTTCTGGAAATCTTCCAGATTGACTGACCTTCATGTTTAAAAGTAATGATTTACTGTAGTTTCTCTGCTTATTTCAGCTGTTCTCGCCATAATATGGATTACCAAATGTATACCAAGCCTACCTTGACACAAAACAATTGATTGGCTCAAACGCAATATGAAGGAAAATAATTCCACAAATTAACTTCTAACCTTTTCACCTTTAAATTAAAATGCATTCCGGGTGACTACCTCATGAAGCTTGTTGAGAGAATGTAAAGAGTTTGCAATGCTGTCATCATGGCCAAGGGCTGCTCAAAATACAAATGTATAACACTTGTTTTGGTTACTATGTGATTCCATGTGTTATTTCATAGTTTTGATGTCTTCTCTATTATCCTACAATGTGGAAATTATGAAGAATAAAGAAATACACTTGAATGAGTAAATGTGGACACTGAACTATTGCTCTTTCAGGGAATATGGAAACACTGCAGTACAAAGGAAGTGAGAGCATCAGCTAAGCATATAGACAAATAACTCGCATTGTACAGAGCCACTTACTCTGCAATTTGTTCGTCATCACCTCCAGAGCCATCAGCCAAGGGGACGTCATAGACTCTTTATTGTTATGCAGCATGTTCTGCCTCAGCTCATGCAGTATGTGCAGAACAACGCATTCAGAAATGTGCTGTCTATATGCATGAGAAGTATTGAAATGTCAGACCTATCGTAAAGTCTAAAGATAGGTTTCCTATGAATTGACGTACAAAGTATTAACAGGGGATAAGTAGCTAGTTAGTTCAACAATCACTACCTAACTAGATAACTCCCACAGTTCAATATATTTACATGGGTTTTCTTTTATTCATTTTTTTATCAAGCATGATAACCAGCTAACTCATCATTAGGGTAAAGTTGCTGTTTGGTCCTACTGTACTGTTTAGTAACAACCGGAGTTTTTACAAACAGTAATGTTATCTCAAATTAGCCAACGCTTATTAATTTGTAGCAACAAGTATGGTTTAGCAAATACAATGTTAGCAAACGCCAAATAACCTTAAGCTAAGGCAGAGTGGTGCTAAACTGTGTAGTAACGTTAGCTAACCCTAATTAACTTGGATTTCTTGATAGTAGTAATGTTAGCCAGCGTTAACTAGCGCTAACTAACTAGTTGACGCAAGATAACATCATTGAACTGTTTGTAAAAAGGTTACATACTTTAGTAGAATATGTCCATTAGAACTGTAATAGTGAATTGCTAGCTAACACAGTGACAGCTAAAGGACAAAGTTGTCTTCTTTGTCAGAGTAATCTGATGAAAATGTTGGACTAGTGCCACACCCCCAACCATTGGCCACAATGATATGACACCTGGGTTGTTTTTTTAATTCCATTGACTTTGAATGGGAAACGGTTTAGCTTGTTAAGCCAAAGTATCCTAGGCTCCAGCGATAAATAAAAATAGCAGACAAGGAGTGTCTCAGACACCTCATATAGTGACTAAAATCTCCAGATAGTTTCATGTCTTTGATTAATATGGCAGATGTTTGGTGAATTCCCTAACATTGATAACGTATATAGCGCCACCATGAGGGGTAGCTGTGCATACCTTTGAGGGTTCATTCCTGGCATAGGTGATTACCAGCATAGCAAGCTACAGAGCTCTGGGATATTCCATTTGGTTTTTATAGCCTTGTGAAGTTAGAGCCACACCTATGTCAAATTCAAGTGAGTGAGTGGCATGAGCTTGCAAAGTTGTGTGGTTCAACAAGGTTCAATGAATGCTTGCAGTCATTTTTGTCAAATCATCTTTGTCAACATATTCACAATGTAGAATTATAATTCCATTGTCCTTGTGGTAGTGTGCATTTTTGTTCAAAACCACATCCAATCACATATTCATTAGTCAATAGCTGCCATGTTTTTATGACATATGAGGCTGTTCATAGAGCGTTTGAAGACATTGGTCCGTAGATGCCAAATGTCAAAGGACGTGAAGATTGGACCCCAGGTGCTGTGGGAGTAGCATTTTAGGCCATGTTCACAAAATCCAAAATGGCAGAAAATCCAATATGGCAGACTTTGTGAGTCCCAATTAGAAAACTGTTCATTGTGGGCGTGGTGAGGTTTCAAAGTTGGTCACTTTGGAGGCTTGTGACAGCACCACCTTTGCAATGGGATTGCATCAGAAGTTGTAGCCTTTGAGCCTTTACTGCCATGCATATTTGGGCCTTTTTGTGCCTTTTTAACTCACTGTAATTTTCAAAAAAGGCCTTAAAATTTTCTTTGTTTTTTCATGTTTTTTTTTTTTTGTTTTGTTTCTGTTCCATGTCCATTTTGTAAAGCGTCTTTGGGTCCGTGAAAAGCGCAGAATAAATATAATGAATTATTATTATTAAACTGGCAGGGGTATAATAAAAATAATGAACTGTTACAAAAACAATAGTGTTTCACCAGTGAATTCAGTCTTATAAAGGTTTGAGGCAGGATTGTACACAGTGCCCATTTCATGTGATACATTGGAATTTTCTGAAACCCTAATAATAATAATAATAATGAACTGTTACAAAAACAATAGTATTTCACCAGTGAACTGCTGAAACACTAAATATATCCACAAGCAGCAATGGTGGGATCCTTTCCTTCCAGGACCACCATGGCATCCATTTATTCTTAATTCATTGTCATTCATTCCCCATTAACTCCCATTCTTTCCCCACTGACTCCCATTCATTCCATATAGACTCCCCTTTCAGTACCATTTGACTCTTCTTCATTCCCCAAAGACTTCCATTCATTCCACATTGACCTCCATTCATTCTCCATAGAGTGGCTTTTATTCCTCATTGACTTCCATTCATTTCCCATAGAACCCCAT
Source organism: Esox masquinongy (assembly GCA_016801175.1). Lineage (NCBI taxonomy): Eukaryota > Metazoa > Chordata > Actinopteri > Esociformes > Esocidae > Esox > Esox masquinongy. The sequence continues at coordinate 14,055 of JACXGI010007386.1, forward strand.
TCATTCCCCATTGAGCTCCATTCCCATTGAATCACCATTGACTCCCATTCATTTCTCACTGACCTTGATTCACTCCCAATTGACCTCTATTTATTCCCAATTGACTTCCATGTGTTTCCCATAGACCCCAATTAATTCCCCATAGACGTCGATTCATTCCCCATTGACTTCTATGTGTTCCCCATAGACTCCCATTGAATCACCATTGACTGCCATTAATTCTCTATAGACTCGCATTCATTTCCCACTGACTTCCATTCCTTTCCTGTGGAGTCGCATGCATTAGTTGATTATAGCACCACCATCAGGCCGATCAACTTGAAACTTTGTGGAAGACTTCCTGCCATCAGGTTGCAGTAGGCTTCCTCGCCATCTTGCATTAATGAGCATTTGAAATGAGACCACACCCACAGGAATTTTCAATGGCTCATGTCTGCCATTCTGTTAAAAATATAAACAATCCTAATACCGGAACTTTAGATACTTGTCCCAAGAGGCTATATACCAAGCGGCGTGAAGATTGGTCCAGCGGTCAAGTTGAAGATAGCTTTTTAGTGAAAATAGCGGAAAATCCAAGATGGCGGACATTGTGGGTTCATGAGACAAATTTGTTCCTTAGGTGAATGTCATATGGGGTAGAAATGCCTGTGCGGCTTTTGGAGCGACTTAGATTGCTTATTATAGCACCACCTAGGAGTCAATTGGACCCATAGTCTAATAGAGGAATTTGGCAGACGGTATACACCTACTGTATGGGCCAAGTTGTTTGTCTGTAGCGCATGCCATCTCACGGGAATATGCATCCAAAAAAGGAATAATTATAATAATAATAATCCTAACAAAAATAATAGGGAACTGCTGAAACACATAATAATAATAATAATAATGAACTGATACAAAAACAATAGTGTTTCATCAGTGAACTGCTGAAACCCTAATAATAATAATAATAATAACTGTTACAAAAACAATAGTGTTTCACCAGTGAACTGCTAAAATCCTAATAATAATAATAACAATAATAATAATGTACTGTTACAAAAACAATAATGTTTCACAAGTGAACTGCTGAAATCCTAATAATAATAATAACAATAATAATGTACTGTTACAAAAACAATAGTGTTTCAGAAGTGAACTGCTGAAACCCTAATATATTCACTGTCAAGCCTCACTTTTATTGGTTGCTTAAGCAAGAGGAATACTGAGTGGCTGAGCTCATGGAATAAAGAGACCCCTGGAGGTATTCAGATATACTGCAACTTTCACCCAGTCTCTACTGATGTATAGTCCCCTTATACACGCTTTAGACACCCGCAGTACTATCCCCCCACCCAAAACTACTCTGGACTTGCTAATACTATTCTAGGCTCATTCAGTAAGGGAAGAGGAAGAGACAAATTGTGTTATTGTTTAAATTCAGTCTTATAAAGGTTTGAGGCAGGATTGTACACAGTGCCCATTTCATGTGATACATTGTAAAGCAGAGAGTGATTGAGTGAAGAAAAGATAGAAAGTGAGAGAGAAAGAGAGAGAGCACAGTGTTAAACAAAAACGTAATAATCCCATTTAGGAGTTTCCAGCATTCTTTCAAACCCCTCAGGATCCCAGTCCACCTTCCCTCTGAGCCATGCTCTCTCGCCTGAGGAACCAACATTGAATTTTGCGTAACAAGACACTACTTCAGTTAAGCCATGGGGTTGTGACTTGGGCACCAGTGACATGGCAACATCAGTAATAATTATCTTTGGAGGTGTTCTCCTGGGGGGATCTGACACCCTGGAGTTGTGCAGAGAAAATGAGGGAGTGGGCAGTTAACAAAAACAAAGAATACAAATCAAAGTGGTGTAATATTTTAGTAGCATTGTACTTACCAGAAAAATGTTACGTTTGCAGTGAGAAATTAAAGTTATGACAATTGGGCACTGCAGACTGAGCAGGGTCGTTGCCTTCATCAGCAAGATGGCCACACAAATTGTGCAGCACGGTAATTGGTCTCCAATGCCTAGTTCAAGTAGCAAAGCTGCTCACAAACGGTTTGACGAGAAAGAGGGGCTGAGCACTATGCTATTTTCTTCCATCTTCTCAGACACAACCTTAGCCTAGCCATTGGTGAGAAAAATGTTTAAAAGTTGATGCATGCGCATCCAGGTTGTGTTGTTGTGGTTGTGAATGTCAGTGAAACTGACATTGGACCAGGAGAGGTGTCAGTGAGTGTAGACAGCAGCCAGAAGTGGTGTGACAAATCAAGAGTGAAGGGTCTACTAATCACTCACAGATAGCAAATAATGTATTTCTGCCTGCTATGATATGCAGAGTTTGCCACTGATGATGTGATTTGCATCTAGGATGGGGCGCATTGCACTTGAAAGCTGCAGGCCCACCAGCAAGGCATCTGAGCAAGTCTACTAATGGCACACCTTGTTCACATTGGAGGGATGCCTGCTAATAACTCAATGTTATCTGGAGTATGACCTAGCTGTACACATGCTACTGTTTTAAATTCGAATGCTAAATGCACTGCTTGTGTTGATATTAGGTTATGTTTTTTTTTTATTAACAGCCTTTTCACCGCTTTAGCATTGCTTGGGTGTTCTATCTCTTCTGTCTATTTGAATCAGCTATGCACAGGCTGGCACATACTCATATGGGTGTCTGAGCACTCTGTGGAGTAACAAAGTGTGTGCTTAGAGTATCCACACATGCCATTAGGTGTGTGCTGCTCCCACAGTCTCAAGCACACTCTGACCTTCCGCTCCCAAGCAGTTTAATAGCGATGCCTTTTTCCATGCAGCACTGACATTCTGAAGCCCAAGCGCTATAGGATACATATCCAAACTCTCTAACCTCCAATCCCTTGCAATTGGAGAATGAAACTGTAATAGAAGTAAGGAAGAGGTTCTGCGAGAGAGAGTTCAGTCATCCTTGTTTTCAACGATCTGTCAGGAATGATAACTCCGCAACAGCAAATTCTAATCAAACATGTGGTTCTTAATCTCAGATTCAAGTGATGTTACAGAAAAAAGAAATTAATCATGTAGCACAATACATCAGGCATAAACCAACAATAATAACACTGTTGAATTTTGTGTTAATGTAAATGCGTGCAATATCGGTTTTTGGTCCATGTAATAATGGGTTGATTGCAAATATTTTCCATCTACTTGAATGGCTCTTTTGGTCACAAGGCTAAGGTAAGTCTTACCTTAATCATTTTAAAGAAACACTTTAATTATGTGACTTAAGAGTTGGGATGTACCGTTTCAACAGTCAACTCGTTTGCTTTTAGTTCCAAATAGTGACCAATTAATAAACAAAAATACCAAATATATATGGAATTACAGCGACTGACCCAGTGTAAAATTACACCCAGATAATGAATGTAATCCAGACAGACTTAGTTATTCAATATGATGTAAAGTATATATTTTTTACTTTTAAATATCACATGAATTAAAGCTGGAGGAAATATCAAGAAATCAGGTTTAATGCACCCATCCCTTTTTGGATGGCCCTTAAATATTAACAAAGGAATTTTAAATGCTAAACACCACTAGGGATAAATGCAATGAATAATTTCAAAATCCTGTCCATGCCCATCCTCTCCAAGCCCTCCACTCCACAACCCTCAACTCCAAGGCCCTCCACTCCACGCCCCTCAACTCCAAGGCCATCCAATCCACGACACTCTCATAGAGATACATATTATTAAAAACATACATAATTAATTGATCAGATACTGTACATCATGCAACACATCTACAATAAATATTGTGGGTTTCATTACAGTTAATACAGCTATGATAATGAAAAAGATGTCATACAATACACTGAAGTTGCAAGTAGAGATATTATCTTCCCATCACATTCAAATTAATTTATGGCCTGCCCTGCAGGTACTAAAATTTGATCACCAACCTACCCTACCTATGTAGCCTACTTAGCTACTCCATCTGCTCTTATACCTGTAGGTAGGTCTAGTTACAACAGCCATTAGCAATATATATGAATAATCGTCCTGCAAGAACTAGTTAGCAGGCTTGAAGTGCACACCAACACTTGGTCTCATGTGTCTTATTTGGGAAAAAACCTGCACGCCCTCCTAAGCCCTAAGTTACTCTTTCTAAGAGTGTGCTAAACAATACTAAAAGGTAAATGTCATTTTGAGGTCGTTCCATCATGACCTCTGATAGTCTCGAGGGAATAAGGAAATGTCCTGCTGTGGTGGGTATTTATATATTGTTACTTTACTACTGTACGAACGTTTTTGTTTCTAACAAGCAACCAGCTATATACAAAATACGCAAGTAACTATTCATTCATATTTTTGCAGATCTACTTATCTCTTCCGTGTTATTGATCTTGTCTGTCACAATCAAGCTAGCGATCTACACAAAAAAATGTAAACAAACCGTTAAGACCAATGGGAGTAGAGATACAGTTTTTGCGCGTCACATTTACACTTCCATATATGGTAATGTATGGCAGCCATCTTTATTTGTTTGTGACGTCCCTGGAACCGGAACCACGTTATACCTCCGTGGTGCATTCATTTCACCCCTTGTTATTTACAGCGTGTTTTCTGCGTGTAATACTTCATTAAAACGTGACAATCAAAAAATGCGCAGAAGGACAGACGGTCAAGAAGCTACTGGAGGTGCTAGGACAGGAAAAAAGGTAGTCACTACTAGCAATTATCCCGAATGGACTTTTCTGTCAGCTGTAGCTAGTATCATTGCTAGCTAGAGAGTTTATCGAATCTACACTTTTCTATAACATGTTGATTATTAATCTCCTGTAACAGACTGATAGACAGACTGCAGGTTCAGGAGAGATCATTCAACAACATCGACCACAACAAGGGGCTAGAAACCACAGATGCTGGTCGACTGTAATGTCAGTTGGAAAATGTCTCTTCCTCATCGTCCTCATCCCTCCCTTTCTGAATTACGCATCACTGCAAAGAGAGGGCCAACTGTTGCTGCCTAAAGGTAGCCTGCTGTCAACAGTATGCTCCTTCAGTTCTATTATTTGTTTTATTATTTATGCTGATATTCCCTTGTGTAAAGCCTGTGAAATACTATGATCCCCTTAATTGAAAAACTTCTTTTTTTATTGCAGGTAGTGAAATTGTAGATATTGGTTTTGGCCAAAAGATGCATCTGATGTGTAAAGGACAAGGACAACCAGTTGGTAGGGGTGCAAGCTTGCCAGGCATGTCAACAGAACAGTTATTACCATTCAGATGTAAGACCTAACTACTCTTTCTCTGGTGTAGTCATACTAGATGCCCCCACTGGTATGTCCTCAGACATCTGGTTCCATGTACAGGAGAACATTGCACTTTTAACCAAGGTGAGCACAAAGCAGCAGGGTGTACTCATTCTGCCTAACAAGATGTTACATAAAGGCCAAACTAGGCCAAAGATGTCATGTTGCTCTAACGACTGTGAAATGCGAGTCGCAGTTTAAGGACTGTCAGGGATCAACTGAAACATGCTATATCGCAAGCAAAAGCGGCAAATAATGCAAAGCAAGGCTTGCTAGAAAAAGTGAGAACTTTACGCTTCCAGTCTAATTTTCTTGTCAGCATAAGTGTTGCTGAGATTAGACAGATATACCAAAATAATTAATATAATATAATATATAAAATATTAATTTACAAACATTGTCAAAACTCATAAAACTACATAGAAACATTCTAAAATTCATCTCCTGCACAGATTGAAAGGTTTGTTAATGTTTTTTAAATGACTATTGTAGCTGGAAATTGTTTTATGGTATATCTGCTTAGGTGTACAGAGGCCCATTATCAGCAACCATCAGTCCTGTGTTCCAATGGCACATTGTGTTTGCTAATCCAAGTTAATCATTTTAAAAGGCTAACTGGTCATTATCCTTGTGCAATTATGTTAGCACAGCTGAAAACTTGTGCTGATTAAAGAAGCAAAAAAAAAGTCATTTGGACTAGTTGAGTCCAAATCTGGAGCATCAGCAATTGTGGGCTTGATTACAGGCTCAAAATTTCCAGAAACAAAGAACTTTCTTCTGATGTTCATCAGTATATTCTTGTTCTGAGAAATTTCCCCATTCCATGTGGGAAATTGCCAAGAAACTGAAGATCTCGTACTGCACTGTGTAGTACCTCATTCACAGAACAGTGCAAACTGGCTCTAACCAGAATAGAAAGAGGAGTGGGAGGCCCCGGTGTACAACTGAGCAAGAGGACAAATACATTAGTGTCTAGTTTGAGAAACAGATGCCTCACAGGACCTCAACTGGCAGCTTCAATAGATAGTACCTGCAAAACCCCGGTCTCAACGTCAACAGTGAAGAGGCAACTCCGGGATTCTGGCCTTCTAGACCGAGTTGAAAAGAAAAAGCCATATCTCAGTAAAGAGAAAAGATTAAGTTGGGCACAAGATTGTTTCGGAGCCAATTTCCTCCTACAACAGGACAATGACCCAAAGCACAGCTCCAAACTATGCAAGAACTATTTAGGGGAGAATCAGTCAGCAGGTATTCTGTCTATAATGGAGTGGCCAGCACTGTCACCGTATCTCAACCCTATTGAGCTGTTGTGGGAGCAGCTTGATCATAGGGTACGTAAGTGGCCAATCCAACCTGTGAGAGGTGCTTCAGGAAGCATGGGGAAAAATCTCTTCACATTACCTCAACAAATTGACAACTAGAATGCCAAAGGTCTGCAAGGCTGTAATTGCTGCAAATGGAGGATTCTTTGACAAAAGCAAAGTTTGAAGGACACAATTATTATTTCAATTTGAAATCATTATTTCTAACCTTGTCAGGTTATTTCTAACCTTATTCATTTTGCTATATTTCCTATTCAAACTCATTTCCTGTATGTTTCTATCGAAAACAAGGACATTTCTTCCGTTCAAGCTTTTGAACGCTGGTGTATATACACCACATATACACACGTATATATGTATATACAGCTGTGTAGTGTCTTGTGTTAAATAATCAGTATATAAAACAAACAGCTTCGGGATGTATTTGTTTTAAATAGATTAGCCTCTTCGTGAGCATGATTACTGTATTGCTTTACATTGTATAGCGTACAATCTTAGATGAACATGGACCTGGGGCAGCCCTACTTGATTGCTGTGGTGTATAAAGAAAACAGAATTGTGTACATGTAAAACCATAGAAAATATATTGCTTCACTGGCAGTTGTAGCTGTTCATCTCCTCGCATTTCCAGTGTAGCACCCCAAAACCAGCGTTGATGGTGCTACTGTTCTTGTGACTTCTCTGGTCTAGTTTCACAGTAGCACTTTGTGAAAAGGAATTTCGATTAGAAAGGTTAAGGTATGTCCCTTGCTGATTTCTTCTATTGGACAAAACATTTCACAACCATTTTTTTCTAAGCAAATTGAGGGATTTGCTTGCTAACAGTACCTGACAAGAAGATAATTGTATTTGACTAAAACCTGGACAGTGTGTGAATTGTTCTTGTGACAGCTGCTCATGTAATATTTGGCTGAATGAATGACGTTCCTGTTTCTCCTCCCACAGGTGTGTACCTATGACAGAACGGGACTGGGGTTCAGCAAAAGAGTTTTGCTGAATGAAAGTACAGGGACTGAGAAAGTCTGGGGGATGTCAACCACTGGACGGTGAGTGTCCAAATTCCATCCACTAAGTCATAGGCTTCTCTGTCATGCATATTTGCATTGTGTGCATCTTGTTTTTCATGCGTTGTCTGTGTAAAGTCTCACCCAATAGTCTACTACAGCAGTCGAAGTAGTAGGTGTTTTATGCAACTTATTCTAAGCCCAGATGGTCTACAAGCACAGACCATTAAGTATCAGATTTTGTATTCCACTTGGCTCAGGGCAATGTAGAAACACATGATTGATTGTCCAATCAGGGACTGCTATCAGCATCCATAGCGTTAGGCCACTGCCATACCATTGCCCTGCCCTGTCCATGACTCCGCCCTCATCTGTCTGGCTGACACAGTGCGTGTTGTTAAGCAGTACATTCATCTGAGTGATGGGCGTGTGGACGGTCAGGTCAGCAGTCTACATTACCTTGGCATCTGGCCTGGTCTAACGGCAGAGCAGGCAGGCAACCGTTCTTTTATGATACAAGCAATGAATTACCCAGAATTCAATAAGCTAGCTGAGGGTTTGATGACTGCATGCCTCTCCTCTCATTGCTGCTGAAGTAAAACCTGTTCATCGCAGCCCCTGTGCTGCCTGTCCTGTCCTCGCCTGTGTTGATTTATTAGTGGAAGAGGCCCAACACAACAGATGGCCGTCAGTGAGGAGCTTATTTCTTCCTTCACTTACCTTTTCCGTTATTTTAGCCAGATTTGCTGGGGGCTTATACTGCTACGTGACTTCACATTGGCCGATTTCAAGTTTTTCAAAGTCAGTGGTTATCTTGTCGTGGTGAAGCGGCCATGTTTTCTTAAGGGTGCATTCGGGTTTGATGTCTTGTGCTGTTAAAGTATTTTGTGACAGCTGTTTTTCTAAGAGGGCTTTATAAATACATGCTGATGGCTTCATTGATTTTCCCCCCTCCAGAATGGTGGATGATCTCCACCGCCTCATCAAGTCAGCTGGTCTGGCTCCGCCCATCATTCTGGTTGGTTCTGAACTGGGTACTCTCAACGCCAGATTCTACAGTCACATCCATGACGCGTGAGTCTCCCGATCCAATTGAAACGTGCTCAATGGGAAATATAGGTTTACTTAAACACTGTTGGATTTTCACTTTCCACGAGTCAAGTGTACTTTGATTGCTTAGTGACACACTACCTCATATTCGTTAAGGACCGTGGTTTTATAGACATTGGCTTTATAGACACCGCTAAATGCTTTAATCTCCACCGTATAGTAAAGATTTGCCACATTTTTTTTCATACTTACGTTCTCACCTCTGTCATTGTTCCTTGCTACACGTTGTTGACTACAGTGAGTACAAATGCCTCAAAAGTATTATTACAAAACTGTAGCTACAGTATATTCTGCACTGCGTCAAACCCAGGGATATCATACATCCTGTAGAGCCCCCCCCCTGCCCCCCCCCAATCCCTACCTCCCCCAGTATGTGACTAACCTGATGATTAACACAACCAGAGATGAGGCAGCCTGCCCTCCCTGCCCAAGGTAAGAGATGTAGTGTTTCATCAGCCGTGATGTGTGGCAGTTAAAAGAGTAAATTAAGCAATGGTGAGAGAATGACACCTGCAGAATGAGAAAATAGCTCTGAATATTGCCTCTAGATGTGGTGAAGGCATGTGGGCCCATGTCTCTGAGATTCTGCATTCATCTGCTGGAGGCTGGCTGGCAGGGTGGGGTGGGCCACACATCTCCCCGTAGCGGATGGACTATATGAACACTGGAGGCCCTCTTCAACACTGTGTCCTCTTTTTCGCTTTCTCCTTTCTTCCGTCCTCAGGCAGGTGTCAGACCTTGTGCTTATTGATCCTATCCCAGAGGATATCTTTGACGAAGATGCGTGGCAGAAGTACTGGTAAGTCATCTCAGAGAGACTGAAGAAAGTGAGGAGGAATGATAGAATATAAAAGGAGAGAGAAAGGGATAGGGTAGCTGGGACAGAACAAGGAGAAAGAAGAGGAGGTGTGGAGAGAGAGGTGAAGAATAATGGACCAAGGACAAGTAACTGGGTGAGGTGAGCGGAGCAAGTTGGTTGTACTGTATTTCTCATGCATGTGACTCCATTCCTATTTTCTCTATGGATACACAGGGTATGATCCACTCTAGTTGATTATCCCTGGTGGACAGAAAGCATTAATAGGATTCATGTGAGGCCAATAGAAATACAACCCCGTTTCCATAAACGTTGGGAGGCTGTGTAAAATGGAATTGAATACAGAATGCACCACTGTGCAAATCATTTAAACCCTATATTTAATAGAAAATAGTACAAAGACAACATATTGAATGTTAAAACTGGGAAACAAAACTGGGAGCATTTATTGTTCCTTGAACAATAAATGCTCACTTTGAATTTGATGCCAGCAACAAGCTTCAAAAAAGATGGGACAGGGGCAACAAAAGACTGAAAAAGTTGTGCAAAGGAAATGCAAAAAAAACAACCTGGTGGGACATCTCACAATTAATTAGGTTAATTGGCAACAGGTCAGTAATATGATTGTGTATAAAAAGAGCATTCCAGAGAGGATGAGTCTTTCAGAAGTAAGAATGGGGGGTTCACCACTCTGTGAAAGACAGCACGGTCAAATAGTGCAACAATTTAAATTCATGTTTCTCAACGTAAAATTGCAAAGAGTTTGGGGATCTCGTCATCTATGGTTCATAATATCTTTAAAAGATTCAGAGAATCTGAAGAAATCTCTGTACGCAAGGGACAAGGCTGAAAACCAATATTGGATGGCCGTGATCTTCGGGTCCTCAGGCGACACTGCATTTAAAACAGACATGATTCTGTAGTGGAAATCACTGCATGGGCTCAGGAACACTTCGAACACCACTGTCTGTGAACACAGTACGTCGCTGCATCCACAAATGCAAGTTAATACTCGACCATGCAAAGAAACCATATATTAACAAGATCTAGAAATGCTGCCCGAGCTCATTTAAGATGGACTGAGGCAAAAAAAACTGTAAAACTGTCCTGTGGTCTGACAAATCTATAATTTGAAATTATTTTTGGGAATAATGGACGCCGAGTCCTCCGGGCTGAAGAGGAGAGGAACCATTTGGCTTGTTATCAGTGCACAGTTCAAAAGTCAGCATCCATGATGGTATTGGGGTGCATTATTGCACATGGCAGGGGTGACTTGCGCATCTGTGAAGGCACTATTAATGGATATACAGGTTTTGGAGCAACTTATATGCTGCCATCTTGACAACATCAAGATGCCTTTTTCAGGGAAGGCATTGATTTGATAAATGATTTGCACTTAATTGCATTCTGTTTTTATTTGCATTTTACCCAGCATGCCAAATTTCTTGGAAACTGTGTTGTAATTACTAGATCCCACTCCTTTATCAAGAAGAAATGAGACTGGAGAATTAGGATGGGGGAGAGATGACAAAACATTTGTCTGCATTTTATATACATAAAATGGACAAAACATTTGTCTCCATTTTATATACATGATTAATTTTAAGTTGTGAGCGATGGATATTGCCCTATTCTTTCTCATCATTCATAAATTGCCGTCTGGGGAAAAAGGTTATTATAATCGGGCAGGACATAAGTATTGAAACTGTCAGTTAAAATCATTAGAAACTAGCTGGGATTTACATATTTATATAGTATGTTCTATAAAGCCCTACAGGTATATAAAATTGGGTAGAATAAAGTCTAAATACAATGTAGTCAAAAATGTATTTGCTTGGTTGTAGTGAATTTTGATTATCAATAGCTATAATAGTTATGTTTAATAAATACAATCAACTCAAAAAACATTGGCACCCTTCATGAAAATGGTAAATGAACAACACAAACAAGGATTCAAATTGTGGGCTCAAACATAAAGGGGTGCTGTATACTTTTCAACACAATAATTTCTAAAACACAGAATATTTTCAGTAGTACCATTTTTTGGGGGGGTATAAGTAACAAATCTGGGAATTGTACAGCTGATTTATGGAATAGCTGTGAATTTTTGCCGTAAATTTTTTGGTCTGTTATTTACCATGATGCTTGATTAAAATGATCTTAACCTCCGCCAGATGACAGAACATTTAAATTATATTATGAGAAATTAAATGAGTCGTTTTAATTGCCTTTTTGTGTGTGGCTATAAGTGGAGCTGTGCCATTTATCAGATGAGTATGTGTATGTCCAATTATCCTGTGATTAATAGCTGTTTATTTTATTTTCCTGCTGCCCTGCAGACTATGGTGTACTGGCTGGAGATCCAATTACACTGAGGCTAAGAAATCAACCAAAAAGAGGACTGCTGCATGAAGTAGATTTACAATATTAGTGTCAGATTTATATAGGAAAATATAAATATCGATATAGCATCAACATTACTGAAATTGTTTTATATAGTTCCAGTGAGGGAACTAACAGTATCAGTGGGGAGGGAGGTGTGGTTGTTAACCAGTGGAGTGATGTAGTGACAGTGAGAAGACAGTGTCAGGCTGCTTTCTGCACCCCAGGACTTCCACATCAAGTCCTCATTAGCCACAGCTCTCCCAAATTACTGCTGTTGTCTGCAATAACTGCCTGGAGTCGGCAGCCCATTGACCCGACCAGGCGCTGGGTAACTTTTCTGTTGGTACTCTGCCAGGCCTGTACTGCAGCCATCTTCACTTTGTTTTTTTTTTTTTATTAACATGTTTTTTTTGCTTCAAGTCTAATCTTCAGCAAATGAAAAACATGTTCAACTGGATTTAATCTTGAAGACTGATGCGGAAAGGGCCAGTCAAGCACTATCCCATTTCTGGCACTCATTAGTTGCTTTTTGCAGTATGTTTGTTTTGTCTTGCTGTAGATGAATTGCTGTCCAATGAGTTTGAAGTCATTTGTTTGTTTTTTTTAGCAGACAAGATGTGCCTGTTCATGTAATTATTTTGTCAGCAGTTACATCTTTAATGAAGACAAGTGAGTCAGTTCCAGTGGCAGATAAATCCTACATGCCCAAGCCATAACATTCCAAACTAAATTGACAAAAAGCGAGAATATAATATCTGCTGAACTATAAATGAGGGAGGTATGACAGGGAGACATATCTGTCACAGGCAAAAACAAATTGAGAAACAATGATGATATTAATTGATACATTTATCAGAATGTCCAAACTGTCTAAAAACATCTGGAGGGAAGGTGTATTCGCTTAAAAATGTTATTGGTAACTAAATATATTTAGCTCAATAATCTATATGGTCTGAATAATGATGAGCCTCACTTTTAACATATCTGTAATAATCTGTTAATTCAAGTGAATCATTTCAAAATGTTTTTCACAATCGCTAGCACTCCAAATCTGGTTCCAGAAGGAAGAACATTTACCCCAACCCCTAAGCACTTTTTACCCGTTTTCACACACGTTTGTTTCAAACAACTTTTTTGAAATCCCTGCCCCAACCCCTTTGTGAAGTACCATTGTCACTATGTTCTCATGTAGAACACACACAGTATCAAAGTGTAAACACTAAGAAGCATAATTAGTCAGCAATCAATCAGGATGTTTGCTTGAATAAAGAGGGCCAGAGGTAAGATCATCTGTGCTTTGGAACAAGGGATGACAACATCAGAGAGAGGAAGCAGAAGAATGAGAGAAGAACTGTCAGAACATATAGCCTTAGATAAAAATCAATGTCCCATGTCAGAGGCAAGTTGCTGTAGCAGAATAAACGTTTTTATGATTATAACCCTATACCTGTGAAAAAAAACGTTTCCCTTTTCCCCATATCTTCGGCTGAATTTGTAGTGTTGGTGAATTGCTGTGAAAAACTTCACACAGTTATGGGCATTTATGCCATTTTTTTTACACTTCAAAATACTGTAGTCCTTTTACAATCTGTTACGGACATCTGATATCGTGGACACTTTCAAACTTGTTGATATATAAAGGCTTTAATACCTTGAACTCATGAGATATACATGGCTTAATCAAGCTTGTGGTGGAATTGATGCGCAGAATCGTCATGTTGTGCTGCCACTTAAGGAACACATTGCAAATCGGGAAGTTAACCGCTCTCTTGCATTGTGAATGAGATCTTGGCCTGCTGTGCAGTTTAGGTTTTGATATAGTTTGTGCAACTCATTGCAAAATACTTTATTTTTGAATTGCTTCATTTCCATGAGTTCTACGTTAGATCACCTTTGTTGCTGCTCTGCTCCCAATGTATTTACTGACAGCTTTTTTCTGAAGCCTCTGTCCAACAGACGAACAATGCTGAGTCTATCTGCATGCCAGACCACTGTTGGTAAAGGTAATTGTGAAGGTAATGCTGCTCGGCCAGTCAGTTGCCTTAAAGTTATCAAACTCAAGCGGTTTACCTTAGACTACAACACTTCCTGATTCTAAATTCATTTTGAAATGAGTATGTGAAGGCGTTTTCTATTCACAATATAACGAAAAAACTCACTGGTTCAGAGGAATGTGGCAAGGTTCAACACATGCATACACAGCTCCTTGGCTGTCATCCTGTCCTGGAAGTTATCAACTCACTGACTATGTTGTATACCTGGTAACTTACATGGTACATTGAACAAGTGCTTTTGCTGGTTATAGAATTTTTGAGGTGCCAGTGGGAGACTTTTTGTTGCTTCTGATAATAAAAGCTCAACTACCCCATCAATGGCCACCTTGAAGTTTTCCAAACTGAACATTACAGCAAGTGGTGGGTGGAAACAAAGAATATTGACTGCCTGTGTGTCTGCCGGAGGTACAAACCAGTCATTGGAGGTTTGCTGGAAAACTGCAGCATACCATTGTGAACCATCCTAATGAAATGCTGTGAATTGACCTCAGGGGGCCTTTTGCCTCAAGCCGAAACATATTTCTGTTGGTGGTATTGGATTACCACACACTGAGTGGGGTTATCTCCACTCATAGGCACCTGCATTGGCCATCACTCTCATTTTGCGAAGGGAGATCTTTAACCGCTCCAGGCCGTATTCTTTTTGACCGAGGTTCACCGTTCATCTCAGGAATCCAGGGAAAGCTCTGTATCTACGATGTGGACCGCAACCTACAATCCTTACTCCAACCTGAGGGGATAAAATGTACCCTGAGGGGATGATTACTTTTTTAATTAAAAAAAAAGATTTTTGGCGAATCAGCACAAGAAGGTTGGACCAGCATCCACTGAAGTTCTACTTTGCACTGAACGCTGCATTCCAGGACACATCAAGGCTAACTCCCACTGAAACTTGGCTCCAGGAAGCATGATTGTAAAACAGACATTGTACTTTCTTCTGAAGAGCAGGGTGGATGGGGCACAAAATATTAACCAAAAAAGTTTTTGTTCTGAAAAAAAAAATACTTTTGAATAAATAATAACCTAGAACAAAAATGTTAAGACTGGCCCTGGAAACAAATTAATAAAGCTGGTATCTAATGTTTGTGTAGGTGGACAGGATTGTGGTGCTGAAATAGCATGTATAGGATCTGCAATATGAAAACATTCCTAAACGTGAGTCAGCATCCGTCGCAACATTTGTCTGATGCTCATAAATTGTGTTACATTTACAGTGTACAGTAAAGGGCAAAGCAGAACCCTGCTCTCATTGCATAAAGCGCTGAAAGCAGAGAATGAACTAAAGATATTTGAACGTGTATAATCCAAACAGTGAGAAGTTTTCCATGCTGATGCGAATTAGTAATCCCTGATTAATTCTCAAAACCCATGCATTTACCTTAGCTTTTTAAATGTGTTCTTAAAATCCTGGTCAACATAATGTGGGTGTAACTAAATGTTATTTTCCACATCTCAGAGTCAGGACATACAGTGGATATAAAAAGTCTACACACCCCCGTGAAAATGCCAGGTTTTTGTGATGTAAAAGAATGAGACAAAGAGAAATCATGTCAGAACTTTTTCCACTTTTAATGTGACCTATAATGTGAACAATTCAGTTGAAAAACAAACTGAAATCTTCGAGGGGGAAAAATGAAAAATAAAAACCTTACAAAAACCTGGTTGCATAAGTGTGCACACCCTCTTATAACTGGGGATGTGGCTGTGTTCAGAATTAACCAATCACATTCAAACTCATGTTAAATAGAAATCATTACACTTCTGCCATCATTTAAAGTGACTCTGATTAATCACAAATAAAGATCAGCTGTTTTAGTTGGATTTTCCTGACATTTTCTTAGTTGCATCTCAGAGCAAAAGCCATGGTCTGCAGAGAGCTTCCAAAGCATCAGAGGGATCTCATTGTTGAAAGATATCAGTCAGGAGAAGGGTACAAAAGAATTACCAAAGCATTAGATATACCATGGAACACAGTGAAGACAGTCATCATCAAGTGGAGAAAATATGGCACAACAGAGACATTACCAAGAAGTGGACGTCCCTCCAAAATTGATGAAAAGACGAGAAGAAAACTGGTCAGGGAGGCTTCCAATAGGCCTAGAGCAACATTAAAGGAACTGCAGGAATTTCTGGCAAGTACTGGCTGTGTGCTACATGTGACAACAATCTCCCGTATTCTTCATATGAATGGGCTATGGGGTAGGGTGGCAAGACGGAAGCCTTTTCTTACAAAGAAAAACATCCAAGCCTGGCTGACGTTGGCAAAAACAAACATCAAGTCCCCCAAAAGCACATGGGAAAATGTGTTATGGTCTGATGAAACCAAGGTTGAACTTTTTGGCCATAATTCCAAAAGGTATGTTTGGCGCAAAAACAACACTGCACATCACCCAAAGAACACCATACCCACAGTGAAGCATGGTGGTGGCAGCCTCATGCTTTGGGGCTGTTTTTCTTCAGCTGGAACCGGGGCCTTAGTCAGGGTGGAGGGAATTATGAACAGATCCTAATACCAGGCAATTTTGGCACAAAACCCTCAGGCGTCCGTTAGAAAGCTGAAGATGAAGAGGAAGTTCACCTTTCAGCACAACAACGACCCAAAGCACACATCCAAATCCACAAAAGCATGGCTTCACCAGAAGAAGATTAACGTTTTGGAATGGCCCAGCCAGAGCCCAGACCTGAATCCAATTGAACATCTGTGGGTGATCTGAAGAGGGCTGTGCACAGGAGATGTCCTTGCAATCTGACAGATTTGGAGCGCTTTTGCAAAGAAGAGTGGGCAAATATTGCCACGTCAAGATGTGCTATTCTAACAGACTCCTACCCAAAAAGACTGAGTGCTGTAATAAAATCAAAAGGTGCTTCAACAAAGTATGAGTTTAAGGGTGTGCACACTTATGCAACCAGGTTATTGTGAGTTTTTTATTTTTCCCCCTCAAAGATTTCAGTTTGTTCACGTTATAGGTCACATTAAAGGTATTAAAAGTTCTGACATGATTTATCTTTGTCTCATTCTTTTACATCACAAGAACCTGGCATTTCAAGGGGTGTGTTGACTTTTTATATCCACTGTATGTTGTTTTACAACATTTGTTTTGCCCTCTTCAAACGTATATCAAGTATTGTTTGTGATGAACACATACAACCTTATAAATTCGAGGAAGAAGGCGTTGGCAGTAAGAGGTTAATTGCTCATCAACCTGCGGCAGTGGCATTTTAAATGAGCAGAACTACATAATCTGCTCTGTGTCAAACGTGTGGTAGAGGTTATGAACGCCCAAACTGACTGGTTCGCGTTCTGGTGCTCAATACCAAGGGCCATGTGTATCAGTTCTCTTAGAGTAGTAGCGCTTTGATCCAGCATTCTGTAGTATTGACGGAAGCTCCATCTGACTTGCTTCCAGTAGGCCGTTATGACCTCCGTTTCCAGCTGGGTTGGTGGGCCAGCCTGGTCTGGAATTTGGCCTGGTCTGGTGGTGGACCAGTTTGGGTTGTTGGATAGAAACTTGATAGTCCAAATGGACACTCCACTTGACATCCAGGTCTCATTCATCATCTGATCCCTCATTAGTACTCTGGACACACTGAGGATACAGGCTGTCTAAGATGGCCCTGGGCAAACTGGGTGTTTGTGTTTCTTTACCACTTGGACCCCCTAGCCAGACAGCCAGCAGAGGAAGATAAGGGCCAGACAGTTTTATATGACAGGCAATGTATGACTGTCACTTTGACAAATGAAGGGCTTGTGTTGAGTGCCATTTCTCTCGTTTCATTTGATTTATAAACCATGTGCTTCCCCCTTTTTTGTTGGAGGTTTTTGTGTCCATCTGCACTTTCAGTGACACTTACAGGTTGGGTAGAATGCTAATTCTGAATTAGATGGATGGCCTCTATGATGAGTGTTGTGAGTTGCGCTTTCCATCACTGATACTTACACTGAACAAAAGAGTCGAAGGACGTGCATGAGGTAGAAATTAGTTCAGTAATTGCTAAACCCTTTTAATATCAGAGCTGTCCATCTCCATGCCCTGTGGCTATGTCTAGTTTAAGACAGGATTGAACAGACAGACATGAAGGGCAGTCCGGACACTGCAGGCCAGGCAGAGGTAGAAGCAGCTGTGATGATGACACATCCATTCTTCTCTCCAAGCTCATTCATATTGTATGCTGCCGGTGCGCGTTCAATAACCCACCGGAGCCAAGCCCAGCTCCGAACCTCCCAACCCTGTCCTAGGGGACTTGAGGTCCAGATAGGTGGCTCTAGGAGTAGCCAAGATCTGGTGGAGTGGACAGTAACACCAGAATCTGACACCCTGTCAGGTTATCGATTGACTATAATGGAAAAACCTTGACTGAGAGTATGGTTTGGTTGTGGGTGTGTGGCGTGTGCACGCATTATGTGTTTGTGTCATTTTGTGACAGAGTAGCCATAACTCCACTGATACGTCAGCTGTTTCTTTTTGCCTTCCTCCACCTCTCCTGACTCGATTAGCCTAGCTCCCCAGTGACTTGGAGGGGAGTCAGGGAATGCCAATTCATTGTAATTAGCAGCGCTGTAAGCGAAACTATTACTGCTTCACTAATGAAGTAGGGCTGTCTTTTGGCCCCTGTGTATATACTTCAATAGAATCTATAGTATTGACCCAGGGAGGAAGGAACTGCCACTGCTGTCTATGGTGGTTCTGGGTAGTACAACACTGCCACACTGTGGCCAAGCGGGGAATAGCTCTCTTGTCCCAGGATCTTCGATGAAGGGCATCCGTATTGGAGATTATTGTCTCTAAGTCAGAGTTGTTTTTTCCAAGAAGAATGGCGCTTTAATTTAGCCTAATAAATATGTAAATCTTTGCAGCTTGAATTTAATTGGAGCTCCGTACTAGAACCCTGTACGAGAAGCATTTCCAAGTAATATTAGAAAGGTATGAATCTGAGAATATGGCAGCGTTTCTGTGTCACGGGAATGTTTCCATGACTGTTCGTTTGACATTTTTTACACTTCATTGACACTGGGGTATTGTGTCTGACTTTGGCACCTGTAATATTTTTGCTCCTACTTAGTCTGAGCTGTACGTCGTCTGTTATGTCTGTATTTTAGTGGTGTGATTTTGCATTTTCTGTAATTCTCCATGTTCTGTGGTATACGGGCATGTCCTGTGTTGCTCACATATCGGGCCATGTTCTGTGTTCTCTCCTCATGTAATAGAACATGTTCTCTGTTCTACTCGTGTAATAGTCTGTGTTTTGTCCGTGAGCTCCCTCTCAGGTAATGGAGGCCTTGCATATGGAATGACATGCTAATGAGGCAGGGGCCCCTTATCGCGTCGGGGGGCCAAATTCCAACAGTGAATTGCAACAGTTGTAACAAAAGTAACAGAGCGTCCATTCAGCCTGCACTAATCCAGATGGGAAAGTCAAACAGCAGAAAGTCCGCCGCACAAACTCATTTCATCACGTTATTAATTTAGATATTGCCTTGCCGCTCCTGGGGAGGAAAGGGAAGAAAGAGCCCTCTGAAATGACCAACATGGCTGAGGCGTTTTGCTCTACACGGTTCCTCCACTCCGTCTCCCCTGTTATCACCTTAATTCATCCCGCCAATCTAGGCTGTCTTTACCCCCTAAATTTCCCTTTGACACGCATGCCTTCCCTCGCATAATCCTCACTCCCGGGCAGAATTAAAAATGGAAAGGAGGAGGTGGGAATAGGAAGGAACAGGACAGGTGGATGGAGAATCCTTGAAATAATGTCAATGCCACAGACAGCAATGATTTGACCAGATTCAAACAGGGGCTGATAGTAGGGAAGAGGGAGCGGAAATGGTGACAGGTGGAAATGTGTGGAGGTGGAGACATCCAAAAAAGACAGGTTAAAATAGTTGCTTCTAAATTGTGCAGTGGAATGACTTCAGGGAGGAAATAGTGGTAAAGAAGATGAATGTCAAAATGTCCCTTTTTGGATGTCTGATTTGAAATGGTTATGTTAAAGGTTGAACATGGAAACAGTAGAAGTTTCCTGTCTGCTGACTACACAGTTACATTTTTACCCATTTCTGACAGGAAGAAAGTTACCATTGGTATCCCTAAATAACAGAGTACAAATCAGTATATAGCCTTATCTAAGCTTGACGTCTCAACACATCGGAAATAACAATCCAGCATCAGTGCTGTGGGGTGAACACTGAGTCAGTTGACTCCAGTTTGGGTCCTGGCAGGGGGGTTTAGGTCCGACTTTAGACTGTCGGTGATAGTGCTTAGGGGTAGCTGTTGTGTGAAAGCTGTGGGGCTGTCTGTGTGGCGGGTCCTGTGGGGCTGTCTGTGTGGCGGGTCCTGTGGGGCTGGCTGTGTGGCGGGTCCTGTGGGGCTAGCTGTGTGGCGGGTGCTGTGGGGCTAGCTGTGTGGCGGGTGCTGTGGGGCTAGCTATTTGGTGAATGCTGTGGGGCTAGCTGTTTGGTGAATGCTGTGGGGCTAGCTGTTTGGTGAATGCTGTGGGGCTAATTGTTATGGAGATGTTGTGGGGCTAGCTGTTTGGTGAATGCTGTGGGGCTAGCTGTTTGGTGAATGCTGTGGGGCTAGGTGTTTGTTGAATGCTGTGGGGCTAGCTGTTTGGTGAAAGCTGTGGGGCTAGCTGTTGTCGAGGTGCTGTGAGGTTAGCTGTTGGGTGAATGCTGTGGGGCTAACTGTGATGTTAAGGGCTGTGGGGTGGGGATGGACTGAGCAATGGGGTTGGGCCGCTGTTGGGGGATGGCATTATTGATTGGGCTCTGTAGGCTGAGACCATCCAATTCAAAGCACCAGTGAGTCGAGACAGATTGGCCCTCCTGAGTTACAAAATCTCAGCGCTTTCCTCATCTGCCAAAAAAAAAGTCTCTTTCTCTCCTGTCAAATTGTCTGTTAGAGAAAGTTTGGGATTTGTGCTGAAAATACATATTTATTAATATATTTACTTTGGATGTTCTGAATAAGACAGTTTTTAGACCCACACAATGTTGTCTATCACACTGTTGTAACCAAGAATGTAACCACGATTGTTCAGTAAACACTTTACAATGAAGTTGTAGGTGAAACTAAGTTCAAGGACTGTGCTAGCACTCCCTGTATCCTGCCATTTCTAAGCTTATGGGGTTGCTTGGCCGGCCCAAACAGAAATCAAAACGAAGCATAGGGCTTCGATTATAATGTTCTCCATTCTTGTCAATAGCAAACTTTGTGTATTTTGGTAATGTCATACAACCCTGTTTCCAAAAAGTTGTGATGCTGTGTAAAATGCAAATAAATACAGAATGCAATGATGTGCAGATAATTTATCCATGTATTTAATTGAAAATAGTACAAAGACAACATATGTTGAAACTGAGAAATTTGATTGTTTTTGGAAAAATACATGCCCGTTTTGAATTTGATGCCAGCAACACGTTTCAAGAAAGTTGGGGCAGGGGCATGTTTACCACTGTGTTGCATCGCCTCTTCTTTTAACAATACTCAATAAGCATTTGGGAACTGGTGAGACCAACTACTGTAGATTTGAAAGTGAAATGTTTTCCCATTCTTGCTTGATGTAGGATTTCCGCTGCCCAACAGTTCGGGGTCTCTTGTCATATTTTTTGTTAGATAATGCACCAAATGTTTTCAATGGGTGGCAGGCAAGGACTCTTTTACTCCGGAGCCATGCTGTTGTAATACATGCAGAATGTGGTTTGGCATTGTCTTGCTGAAATAAGCAAGGCCTTCCCTGAAAAAGACATTGTCTGGCCGCATATGTTGCTCCAAAACCTGTATATATTGTTCAGCATTAATGGCGCCTTCACAGATGTGCAAGTCACCCATGCCATGCGCTCTAATGCACCCCCCATACCAGACTACAGGACAGTTTTACACTTCACCTCAGTCCATCTTAAATGAGCTCAGGCCCAGAGAAGGCGGCGGTGGTTCTGGATCTTGTTTATATATGGTTTCATCTTTGTATGGTAGAGTTTTAACTTGCATTTGTGGATGTAACGATGTATTGTGTTCACAGACAGTGGTTTTCAGAAGTGTTCCTGAGCCCATGCAGTGATTTCCACTACAGAATCGTGTCTGTTTTAATGCGGTGCCTCCTGAGGGCCCAAAGATCACGGCCATCAGATATTGGTTTTCTCCGGATTCTCTGAATCTTTTAATGATATTTCGTACCGTAGATGATGAGATCCCCAAACAGTTTGCAATTTTGTGTTGAGAAACATTATTCTTAAATTATTTGCCTGCGCAGTCTTTCACAGAGTGGTGAACCCCTCCCCATCCTCACTTCTGACAGACCCATCCTCTCTGGAATGATCTTTTAATACCAACTCATGTTACGGACCTGTTGCCAATTAATTATTTTTTTTGCATGTTTTCAGTCTTTTGTTGCCCCGGTCCCAGCTTTTTTGAAGCGTGTTGCTGGCATCAAATTCAAAGTGGGCATTTATTGTTCAAGAAACAATAACGTTTCCCAGTTTCAACATTTGATATGTTGTCTGTGTATAGTTGAATTGAATACAGGGTTTAAATGATTAAATGATTTGCTTCATTGCATTCTGTTTTTATTTACATTTTATGCAGTGTCCCAACAGGGTTGTATGTTGTTGTGTATCTCCCAGTGCAATCTGCTGTTGTTGTGTATCTTTAGGTACAGTCATGTTGTGTATCTTTAGGTACAGTCAACTGGTGCCGTCCCTCCAAGCCATGCAGTTCTCAGCTGCCACAGGCATCAGTCGCATCCTCATTATTCTGGGGCTGCTAAAGCCCACCATCAGAGGGGAAAACATTGCTGAAGACCTCATACAAAGACAGGTAAGTCTGACTGAAACATTGCCAATGCGCTCATAGAGAGATGTGAGTATGACTGTTCACATTCTGCTGTTCTATCACGAGTGCCGTGATGTTCAAGGAGAAAACTGTTGGACCACAGTAACATTGCCATCGTCCTCTGGAGTCGTGTACAGTTTATAGTGGACATTATTTTTAAATTGTATTAATCAAATGTTTTGTGTAAATACTAATATTAAATGTGTTTTTTTCAAATACTAAATATTTTTGGACATTACAGCATTAGTATTGACAAAATGCATTTGAAAGTTAATACACAGTAACATTTAAGCATTTTGTGTGACTATACTGATGTTTGATTTATGGTGGGTAGTATTTGCTGTCAATTCATAATATCAGTAAGCCTATATCAAATCAAAGATGACATTAATAATAGGTAATAAAATAAACAACACTTCTTATTTCACACCATACCCCGCTGAGTGTGCAAAATACAACTCATTTTGTATTTGTCACAACATGGCACTGACTCGGCCACAAATTAATGTTTCAGCATTGTGGAAATGAAGAGTTTGATTATATAACATAACGTCCATTTACAAGCCAGATAGACTTAGCGACAGGCAGACAAGAATTTTCTACCCTTGTAATATGGTTGAAACATCAACTGGAATGGGATGTTACTGAAACTGGCGAAAAATATATAAAGTCTAGTTGTATATAGCTCAGTCTTTAACATACCTCTCAGGTCTGATGGTTGAGCCTGTTGTGTTGGAGAACAGTCTGGAACACAGCCACATGATGGCACTAGTGGTAGTGTAATGGTTGTTCCTTGGAG
>JACXGI010007387.1:0-18195 GCA_016801175.1 Esox masquinongy
ACCCACACACTCACTAATACAAACAGACACACACACACACACTCAGTGCTGACACTATGTCCTGCTGCTGCTATTATTAATACACACACAGACATCAATCCAATACTTCGAGCATCACACACACATATACACACAAACGCACAAGCCCTTGCAGTTTCGTGTACTACACGTCCCTGGCCTCGGTCTGTGTCACACTGCCTTCCAGCCCAGCTGGACTGCATCTGCTTCCTGTTTTCACCACACCCCCCGTGACCTCGGACAACTCAGGGCCAACGCTGACCTCACGCCCCATATATTCTCTCATACAGAAATAAATGTACACAAATGTATGGAGACACACACACACACACACACACACACACACACACACACACACACACACTTCACACAAACATTTGGATTGGACATAATGTACTTATGACCAAAAGCCTCAAACTCAGGGGAGAGAATGTCATCTCCAATCCCATCCACCTGCTAGTGTGTTCTGTGGTGTAGATAGAGTAACTACATGTGTGTGTGTGTGTTTGTTTGTGGGTGTACATGGTTGTGTGTGTGGTGAGGAGACAGGTCTCTTCATGAGTGACTGTATGGTAGAGGGCCATGATTAAGTAAGACTGTTGAGCTACAATTAGTTTAAACATTTAGATCACAATGACTTACATTGTATGTGCAGATCAGTGCTGTAGTGGTGAGAAGATAATAGGGTGAACTCTGATTACCAATTGCACTAAACAGAAATGAAAGCTCCCTATACTTTTAAAGCCTTTTCCCAGAAAGTGAGGTAAACTGCCATGTAAGATAACCATGGACAGTAAACTGTTTGCCTCCCATTACACTGATGGCGATTCTGGATCAGTACTCTGAAACGCTGATTAAAAACCAGGCCATGGGCTCTGTGCAGATGTGAAGGTTTTAATAACATCTGATGGGCCGAGACCACAGAAGTGCACTCTGGTCCCGACGCACAGCATGGACTGTGCTGCTCCCGAGGGAACAAAACGAAATGGACAAACCAGTCAAAACACTGTCCAGCCAGATAGAGAAACAAAGAGGAGGGGAGGCAAGAAAGACAGAGAGTGAGTGAGGGATAGAGAAAGAGAGAGTGAGAGAGAGTGAGAGTGAATGAGTGAGCGAGGGAGCGAAAGACAGAGAGCTAAAGGGGACACACATTCTGCAGGAAAACCACCTGTATTCATAGTGGACACAAACACACACAGATTTTTGTTTTTCTATTCCTTTGGTGACCAGGAAACCCATTTTTCATGTTCCCTATCCCCTAACCATTACACTATCCCTAACCTTATTCTAACCCTAACCGAACCTTCATGCCTACACTTAACCTTAAACCAAGCCAGTACTGCCTAAACCTAAAATACCCTTATTCAAAACATTTCCCTGAAACTAACCCCTAAGTCATAATTCGCCTTTTCCATAGCAGGTAGCAGCAAAAAACGTTGTGGGGTTCCACTGTGAGCGTTGGGGTAGGTGGTGGCTTTGGGATCCTATGGACAACCCCAGTCTGGATGGTGAATATGAGCAGAGCACAACGGATCACACCTGTTGTTGATTATTGCACTTGTGTCTCTGCCTTTAAACCAGGTCAGGCAGAGTTTTCCACTATTAGACAAAGTTACACAATGTCCCGTTCATTTGAGTTCTTTGCATTTTTGGAAAGATAGGTTTGCCTGTCACCAGGGGCGATAATCTGATATCAAGTTTGGAGGGGACAATTACATAAAATTTTCTCAAGAGCAATTTTTGAGGGGGACACCAAAAGTAGTGCTGTAATACTGTTTTAGTTTGCACCATCGGTTTGCTTGCTACTGTAGCTCTGCAAATTGAGCTTTTGTGTGCGAACCCTACCAACATAAAACAAACTGACTGGATTAACCCCATATTAGCTACGTGCATTGAGTGCCTTTCAGGAGGTAAACATGAACACTGTCATCTTGCCAGCTAAGGAACACTACTGTCCATACACTGCACTGCAAGCTTCTCTCATTGACTCGAATTCAAACAGCTGCAAAAGTTGGTTGATGTTACTGTAGCTTGCTAGCAAACATCAGCTAACTGCTAGCTAACATAACGAGTGACCTGTATTTCAATGTAGAGAAAATGAAGGCTGGTGACGGTTAGAAATGTTTGTTTTGTATTGAGTGGTAGAAGTAAAGAAATGTGTAACATATCCTTTGTTTGAACTACTTACTGAAAGTCAACCACCAACAACAGACTGTCAGATTCCCACACATGCAGTGTACCTGCACGATGTGCGGAATGCTGGGGATCAAACCACTATGAGGCACAGGGCGGGGGTGTCGCAATGTTTTGAAACTTAGTGTCTATTAAGTGTCTATATTCAGCAAGTGCTTTCATTGCGTCTTATTACTATTATTGAAATTACATAGTTATGTTTACATTTATAAATTGGGGGGGACAAATCATAGTTTTCCCCAGGTTGGGGGGGGTCATGTCCCCCCTGTCCCACCCAGGATTTCCGCCTATGCCTGTCACATAGACCCAGTTAAGTTTTTTCATGATTTAATGACTTACATAAAGAACTGATGAAAACTGACTCCTGGTTCTGGGACTGCCCCACTTTGTTTGGTTTGGTTGACCCCCAATTGTTCATCCTACTTTTTAGGGTACTTCTGGTTCCCACAAGTATTGATAGACCTGGATCCCACCCAAACACAACACACACACACGCACCCAAGCATGAGCACACACACACACACACACATTCACAAACATGCACGCAACCAACACTAACTTACCAAGCATTTCCCGTTGACACACACACCTCTTGGTTCTGTACCACAGGCAGTGCCATCCAGGACGCGACCAAAGTTGTAATAGAATTTGTGGCCCAGCGCCAGACAGCTCAACTCACATGGGTTAGATCCTAAGAAAGAGGGGAAGAGGGCTGGACAGTCACAGTAGTTGGGAGTACCCAGGTCAGTGGAGAGTGTTGGCTGTCATAACAGGCGTGGCCAAACGACATGCGGGTTTCCCTGTGGACAGACGCACGCACGCACGCACACACGCACGCACGCACGCACACACGCACACACACACACACACACACGTCATGCTGTACCAACCTCCATGAAACGGGGTCCATCTGTAGTTGTTTCCGGCTACCAGAGGTCTGTCGTTGTAGGCAGAACACTGCATCTCCCGGAAGTCCTCCGAGCCAAGAGCGCACTCCTGCAGTAGACAGCACAGAGAGCTTAGTACGCACCGACGCACACATACATACAGATGCCGCCTCGACACGCTGCGCCGCCTCGACACGCAGCGCCGCCTCGACACGCTGCGCCGCCTCGACACGCTGCGCCGCTTCAACACAGTGCACCGCCACAACAAACTACACCGCCTCGACACACTGCGCCGCCTCCACACGCTGCGCCGCTTCAACACAGTGCACCGCCACAACAAACTACACCGCCTCGACACGCTGCGCCGCCTCGACACGCTGCGCCGCTTCAACACAGTGCACCGCCACAACAAACTACACCGCCTCGACACGCTGCGCCGCCTCCACACGCTGCACCGCCTCGACACGCTGCACCGCCTCAACACACTGCACCGCCTCAACACGTGGCCTTATAATGTATAGAGTTACATTATAATACTAGACCTAATATTGACTCACTGTTAAAACACACCCACATCTGACAGTCAGGCCTTCTAGTGTATACGTCAGAAGCATGACAATGTCTTTAGAAAGGTATATTTTCCAGAATATATGCCATTAATATATACATTTAACTGAAGGTCTATGTGAAAACTCTCTATCTTGTATCCATTTGGTGTATAGAAATAGAGTGACTAGGAAATCATTCCAGTTTAACTGATCCAGCCAGCAGCCACTCTCGTTTAATTGTTTTCAATAGTACTTGATAATAATATGAAAGTCTGCATCAATTTGACCTGCATAGACCTCTACAATTTAAAAGCTCTAGTGATTCTGGTTACAAGAATCCCCTCATTAGCAGAACTGACTACTTCAGGGTGGACCAGGAACTAAACACTTGTGTCTTGCTGTTGGCAGACAGCATATGACAACAGATTAAAAAAAGTAATAACAGGCCATGGCTTTATTGGTCTTTCACATACTCAACATACACTCCTTCCATAAATAGCAGCAAGTGACAAGTTGAACATACACACTTTGCTCACTCACTAGTTTGTCACAGGTCAAACTTTGCATTAGTCAACTCCCCGTTCTGAAGAGTTTGTCCATTGTCTTGCCAACGTCACGTAGGTCTACAGTATGAGTCAGAGGCGTTGGTAAAACACTTCAGTGAATGAAATGATACACTCATTTTCCTTTTCTTGGCAAAACTTTTACTGGAGTTTTTAATTAGGTGCCTTAGGGAAAACAATAACCCCAGTGACCTAGAAGACGTTCATATAAGCTTGACAATCCCTCTGCTGTATGATATTCTACATGTTGTACTGACCCAGAAAGCCTGAGTCTTGTTAGACATGTTGTACTGACCCAGAAAGCCTGAGTCTTGTTAGACATGTTGTACTGACCCAGAAAGCCTGAGTCATGTTAGACATGTTGTACTGACCCAGAAAGCCTGAGTCTTGTTAAACATGTTGTACTGACCCAGAAAGCCTGAGTCATGTTAGACATGCTGTACTGACCCAGAAAGCCTGAGTCATGTTAGACATGCTGTACTGACCCAATAAGCCTGAGTCATGTTAGACATGTTGTACTGATCCAAAAGGGCCTGAGTCATGTTAGACATGCTGTACTGACCCAATAAGCCTGAGTCATGTTAGACATGCTGTACTGACCCAATAAGCCTGAGTCATGTTAGACATGCTGTACTGATCCAATAAGCCTGAGTCTTGTTAGACATGTTGTGCTGACCCAATAAGCCTGAGTCATGTTAGACATGTTGTGCTGACCCAATAAGCCTGAATCATGTTAGACATGTTGTACTGATCCAATAAGCCTGAGTCATGTTAGACATGTTGTACTGATCCAAAAGGGCCTGAGTCATGTTAGACATGTTGTACTGACCCAATAAGCCTGAGTCATGTTAGACATGTCCAACCACAGCCCAGTGCAGTGATGTAATTTTATTGTCACATACCTTAGTGTTGCAGATCTTGTACTGTCTCGGGTCTCCTGAGCATGGCCCTCCAACTGGGTTCCTGGGATAGAGATCAGTCATTCATTAATATAAGGTGTAACAATCAAATACGTACAGAACCACCAGCAAAAAAACACACAACAAAAAACAAATCATGCAGAGAATTTGTACATTTTACTGAAACCATTGTGATATAAATGTTAATTAATCAGATCCATTCAGCTGTTTTAACAGTCTCCCCATGGCCGTATGGACAGTGCATTCTCCAGCCAACCACCACCATTGAGCCGGCAGGTGCCTGACCAACCACAAGGGAATGCGAGAGGCAACGCAGCCCAGTCAAACAACCTACCCATCGACCTCTCACTACGCTCAGCTAATTGGCATCACCCTCTGCCGGACTCCCAGGCCCGGTCTGTATTCCAGCACCTGTCTGTTTCTGAGGACCAACCTGTTTGAAGCTGGTCTCCGGCGGTACCGGGCGTTCCCCTGGGTCCTACCTTGTGATGCAGGTGCGGGTGCGCACGGAAGCCCCGCCTCCACATGACCGTGAGCACACGGACCAGCCGCTCCACAGGGCCCATTCGTTCCTGTAGTGAAGCTGACGTCGGGCACGTGCTGGACCTCCCTCTGAAGGACCCCACGTTGACACCCAGGAAGACTGAAACACGGGAGACCAGAGGTTAACCGACTGTAGTTACAGGATAGACTACATGCTATCTATGAATCTATTCCCATGACTCACACTCTGTACAAGCAGCATCAAGGTTCAGCTATTGATTCTACACAGAACCAAACCATAATAGAGGAGGCCATTGTAAGTCATTAGCTCATTGGTCGTACGACAGAGACCCCCAATTAGGTCTGTTTAGGGTTGAACAAGTGAACGATGGATTTTACTGCTCAACAGTAGTATAGAGACAACAGTGAAATTTGATGGGTGCAGTAAAATTCATTCCAAATAGTTGAGCAGAATTGTCTTTATTCCGCCCAAATAGTTGGGCGGAATAAAGCTAGCAAATCTGTCCAAACTGGAGAGGTCAGGGGCCAGTTCATGAAGGCAGAGTTCTTTGCTCAACTACATGTCAGACACATGTCTCGATATGAACTGTACCACGGCTAATCACATAATATCATATAGTAATGGTGCTTCATTGCGTAGTCGAGGATGTTGTACCCAATGATTGTTTGACGAATTACAAAATAGACTGGCAGAAACTGGACCGGTGTCTGTAAGGGAGGATGGTAGGCCAGCAACCTCCTTCCCAGAAACCTCTGCCCAAATGTGGCCTTCATTTGCCAAAAAAATAGCTGTAAAAAATTCCCCGGGCAATAGGCATTGGTTTAATCGGCTTAGTCTACCGACCAATCATCTCCCAAAACACGTTACGCTACATGTCCAACGCTGCTGTGGGACAGCTGTGTGAACATACAGCACAGATGTGCTGTCTCACCAGCACCGACACATGGCAGGACAAGGCACTTCTTGCTTCATCCACCGTTTTGTTAACGAATGCCCCCCAGGGCCCTGAACACTAGCACTGTGTCTGTTCCCTGTGCCTCTCCCACAGGATGGATATTCTGTCACATCAAAATAAAGAAGGACAGCTGGAAATAATGAGAACAGAGATGTGTGTGAAGTTCAAAACATATTGTAGTGGTACAATATGTAGAATCAACAAATGGCACAGATATGTAATATCACAGATATGTAGAGAAGTAAAGGCCTGCATGTCAACTGTTTTAAAAATGCACCTTTGGTTGGACAGAAGTCTTCAAGCTATAGAACCAGTCAAAAGTGAGGCAGGTTTGTGAATGTGACTTTGTGACTGTAAACACAGTCAACCAATATACTGTAAAATGATTGCAGAAAACTAAAGGGTTATATTCAAGCGCATTCCTGGATTTTTCCCTGGAGGTGGATTTAAACTGGCAGTCATCCCACTTTCAGTGGTAAGCAATCCATGTGCTTCCACACCTTTCAGTCCTTTAGATACAGATCAGATGTAGAGTGTTATTTCACAGTAGTATGTATCACTAAATGACATAAACTCCTGTTTCTACAATGGGCATTGTTATGGATTATTCAAGCAGGAGCATTTGTGCCGGAAAGACGAACAGGCACAATCAAACAGACTAACACACACCCACATGAAAGTGCAGACACCTGTGTGTACAATCGGGTCGACACTAATGTCAAAGGTATTTGTAGGCCCGGTTCAAATCGCAAAAGCAATATTGTTCAACCTCTGATAGCCCTACAGTAGCTCTCGGGAGTGTTGGCCATAGTGCTTGTATACAGTATTTGAGGTCCATTCAGGTCAGTGAGCTGGAGCCAGTAAGAGCCTATAGTCCTACTGAGTGAGGGACCGGATTGAAAGTGGGCCCCATCGGGCCTCTAAGTCTGACTCTGTATGACTGATAAAGTCTGGCATCTCGCTGTGAAAGGTCAGGAGGACACAAGTCTAGAGGACTACATTACACACACGCATTTATGTGCACACACACAAACACACACACACACCCCCACACACACACACACACACACACTCCATCATAGGTTACATGGCAGGGAGATCCTAGGTTAGCCTCATTTCCGCCACAGCAACATAAATTAGCACAGATAACAGTTGGAGATGGGAGGGACTGATATGCTACATTCATGAAAAAGACCCTCAACTTTTCCAGACTCCACCCCCATAACTCTCTTATTATCCCATTATCCCTCTGCCCCCCAAGGCTGCATTTAGGGAATGCAGAGACAAATCTATTTCCGGAAAAAAATTTTTAGAGGGAAGGTGTAGCAAATCAATGATCTCCTGAACTCCCACAGAGTAAATAGGTAAGTACTGTAACTCTTGGACAAGTAGGCAATATCCAAGCCAGACTATCCATAGGATGGGAGCCTGTCTCCTGTTTCTTCAGAGTGAGGCAGCTGTACGTACAAGACACCTCCCTTGTACAGGACTTTAGCCTGTGGAAGTCCACACTCACAATCTTTTTACCTACTGCTGGTAGACCAAGCAGAGAAGAATTGTTTTACTAGTCTTTGGTATAACTGACCGGGTATCAACCTTTTTTATCTTTAGTCACCTAGTAAAGTTAATAGCCTTCCAAACAAGAACTAATCCCAAAGAGGAGATTCAGAAGAAGATATTTGATGTAACTTTAGCCTTTTATATCAAATATGACCACATGGATAGTGTGATCTATCTAGCTCTACTAGATCTTAGATCAACACGACTACTCTGAGATTCTTTATAAACAGGGGCCCTGATGAAACAGATGTAAAACCTTTATTCATACCCTTTCTATTCACACCTTCATAAAAACTGAAGTATGACAGATTATGGGAAACAGAACCTAACAAGTAACATTTGATTTTATTTAAGTGTACAACTTTGATGTGTCTTCAAATGATTCAGGTAAGAGTTCAGGTAGGAAAAAAAAGACATAAAATTGGATGTGTAACATGGTTCATATGCAATACCAGGCTGGCATTTAGTGCATTTTAGCCCAGCACCAGTTTTCCTTAAGATGCATGTGTTGGAGAGACCTTGTCTCAAGGTCTGATAGTTATTTGATATCATTTAAGGTCATTTAAGGTCTTGAGACAAGCCATGTGATATCAAATCACTATCAGTCAGACGGTCAAGATGTACGTTTTCAGGATGGTTGTTGTGACCGTGCCAGGTCCAGATTCAGAACATGACATGTGCAGAACCTTTAAAGAACAAAGGGGGGGCTTAAAAAAAGGGAGAGACCAGAGTCAACACAGAGATAGCATGAACAAGACCATAAGTTCATCCTCAAGTTCAGCATTGCTGCCAGACTTTTAAACCTGTCGGTTTGTGTGTTAACATTTAGAGAGAAACTTGAGAAGAAGGCCTATGGCTTTGGCGTCTACCATCAAATAGTTGCATGGGGACGGAATGGAAGAAGTTGAAGAAATTCAAGGGGAAAGTCACGCTAACAAAAACAGAACTTTTCTGGAGAGGTGCGTGAGGGGGCATCCCAGTCACTCTCTTTGTCACGCCTCTGGACAAGAGGCTATTTTGCAGCAAGGGGTTCGGTGTGTGTATGTGTGCGTGTCAGAAAAGCCGCTTTCCCCTCAGGCCCTGCATGACAGTGACGAAAGATGTCCGGAGAAGCGAGGGGCAACGCCGCAATTAGAGCGTGCCCACATGAGAGGAATGTAGAGTCGAAACCCACCCTATAGGAACCTGCCACCACACCGCCCTCAACCTCCATTAACACGCTAAACGCTACACAAACAATCCAATCAACTGCATTCTTCCATAACCGCACAACCTTCTTAACCAGCAGGCCCCGTTAGCACATCTGATACCGGTCAGAGTGCTTGGATGTGTATATTTTCTAAATTACATGGATTTTCCTTGGGGAAACTGGAGAACAGGGATTTGGGGTGTGTGTCCCAAATGGCACCCTAATCCCTATATAGTGAAGTTATTTTGACCAGGGCCCATGAGGATGCACGCGTTCTCAGAAAAGATTAAAGCTGGGTTCTAACTGAAGCCCTGAAAGTCAAACGTTAGAGCAGTTGCTGTCAGGAATAGCGGGAAGTTCCAAAGCACTGAATATGCAGTCTGCTCCCTGGCAATCTTGCCAATTCCTATAGTCACCGTTGGAGAGACAGCATTAAAATAACTTGTGGATTAACTATTTCTATGATATCTATTACTCTAACACATTTAAGATAGTAATAACATTCTACATGAAGCAATTTCTCTATTTTAGGATATTGCTTCGAATAAGAAACAATCATGTTATCTCAATAAATACACCTATAAACACACCTAATAAAAATTAAAAAATGTATAATCCTGTAGACTACATTTACTTCTGAAAGAAGTAAGCCTTGGTTTGTAAATACCGAAATACATCCAGATGGCATTGGGAAGTTCATGAAAATCTCAGGGATAATCATCAAGTACTGACTGACTGTCGAAATTATCAAATACATTACTTTGAAAAGTAAGTAAATTTTGCTCCAGTCCTTTTTAAGTCCTACACATAGTGCCGTAAATGGAAACAAAAAACGCACATGCTCGTGAGAATCCTACTTTTAATTAAAGGGCTAAAGTGGCTAAGTATAAGCCAAATTAAAAAAATGATTACATAAAAAGTGCTCTGTATTTGCCAACTGCCCAATAGCAGACACTGGGTTTAAGAAAGGCTGATTTAGCTTTTACCTTTTTTCCCACAACCCCCCACAACCCTCAGCAGGCACTGTGGACACCAGTGTTAATGAGGTATGCTGGCGAGAGAGTAGAGAGGACTTACACTGGGCTGGGAAGACAGGCAGACAGGTGAGAACAGCAGGCAGATGAAGGTCAGGGCCTGGCAGAGAGACAACCTACAGGAGACAGAGAAAATAAACAACCTCAGTCAATTGCACACCCACCTTCTCTGCTCCACACTCCTCTCCACACCATCGAATCAACCACCATGATGTAATCAGAAAGAAATAGAGGGGGGAGGATGATAGAATAAGGAGAGAGAGGGGTAGGTGGAAAGACAGCAACACATAGAAAGAGAGTAGGGGAGAGAGGCAGAGAGGGCGGAGGAATATGAGAGAGAGACAGAGATGGACAAAGAGATACAGTTAGGATGAGAAAGACTAAGAGAAAGAGGCAATTCTGAGAGTTCAGGG
Source organism: Esox masquinongy (assembly GCA_016801175.1). Lineage (NCBI taxonomy): Eukaryota > Metazoa > Chordata > Actinopteri > Esociformes > Esocidae > Esox > Esox masquinongy. The sequence goes on from JACXGI010007387.1 coordinate 10,786, forward strand.
GTTATTGATAATAACAACAAATAAGCTGTGATGCCCCTGAAGCCCGTATGGACAGGGCAGGAGCTGAGGACTAGAGAACCTCACAGGCCCGCCATCATTAAACCTTTCTCCCACAGAACCACCAATACGTCCCCTGCTCACCCCACATAGAAGCAATGCCCACTAGGGTGAACCCATCTCAAACCACCCCTGACTGGGGCACAACAGATTTTCAATTTTTAACCTTATTTAATCTTTATGTTAGTCAATTATAACCAACTTATAATTTATAATTACAACCTATCTGCAGTTGCAGAGACTGAAGCTAGAGACTGAAGCTAAACAATTTAAGACCCCCAGCCTATTGTCTGTGGAAGGAATACAATTAATTTGATAGCTTTACCTTTTTCAATAAATGTCATTTGAAATACAGCGCAAATATCCATGTGTCCAAATGAAAATATACAACTTTCCAGGGGGTGTACTTCTCACATGACTGTACACACAGGAACCTAGAAACACAGGATATCTGCACTTCATCCTCTCACTCTTAAACACACACCCACGTACAACGTCACTTTGACTCATCAAAGGCTTCAGTGTGTTTTCTCAGAAATGCCTTCTCAGACATTCTTGGAGAAAAAAACCTTCCTGGCACTGCATGCTTAGTGCTAACTAACTGCTATCAGTCCATCTTTGAGGAAATTTAAGAGAATTGCACAAGTCAGGTGGGTCTGATCTGCCATCTGAGAAACAACACGTCCCAAATGATACCCTGGTCAAAAGTACAGTACTATACAGGGAACATCCAGGGTTACATTTAGGATGCGACCTATGCCATTTGTCAAAGTCTCAGGATTAAAGAGCACTAGGGTGTATCCCATGTAGCCCAGTTTGTGGAGCATGAAACCCCAGACTTGTGGCTTGGTTTCCCATAGGGGGCTGATAAACATCTATGCACTCATGACTGTAAGTCACTCTGGATAAAGTGAGCCTGCTAAATTACTGAAATCTCTCACTATTTCTCCTCCCTTCTTTTTTCCTTTCATATCCCTCAAGTCAAGCCTCAGTAACATTGCAGACTAGGAAACAATTTTATCAGGGACTCTCCTGTCTGTCTCTACCGCCATCTCCTGTCTTTCTCTACCGCCATCACCTGCCTGTCTCTACCGCAATCTCCTGTCTGTCTCTACCTCCATCTTTTGTCTATCTACATCCATCTTCTGTCTGTCTCTACCTCTCTCTCCTGTCTTTCTCTACCTCAATCTCCTGTCTTTCTCTACCTCAATCTCCTGTCTGTCTCTACCTCTCTCTCCTGTCTGTCTCTACCTCTCTCTCCTGTCTGTCTCTACCTCTCTCTCCTGTCTGTCTCTACTTCCATCTCCTGTCTGTCTCTACTTCCATCTCCTGTCTGTCTCTACCTCCACCTCCTGTCTGTCTCTACCTCCACCTCCTGTCTGTCTCTACCTCAATCTCCTGTCTGTCTGCCTCAATCTCCTGTCTCTCCCTCTTTATTATCTGTCAGAGGTTCGTAAACACACATCTAGGGCAAGAGCTCAATTTTGGCAGAATTCCAGGTCAGTAGTCGCCCTGTCCAATTAAACGATACACATCTCCCTCACACTCCAGTAGGCAGGCCTTCCCTCCAGGGCCAGATGTGGCTGGCTAGGGGAGCCAGGGTTACGTCTGGGGGGAGCTGGCGCTTGGCTTGAGGGGACATGGGTTGTGCTGGTGGGAACTGCGCTGCCATACACTGATATGGGGCAATAGAAGGATGGGAAAATCTGGGCTGAGACTTGGGAAGGATAGTAGGAGGCTGTGGGATGCTGGGCTGGGGCTAGGAGAGGCTAGGTAAATCTGGGAAGGGTTGGAGGTAAATACCTAGTTATACTGGGGAGGTTGGTAGAACCTTGGGGGAAACTAGCACAGGTGGAAACTAGACTAAAGATTGGATTGTTTAGCCCAGTTAGCTTAACATAGCCCAAACCAGAGCAGGTCAGACTGGGGGACACTCACATACCGGGGGACAACATATCAAATGTTGAAAAGCTATTCTTTTTGGAAAAATGCATGCCCATTTTGAATTTGATGCCAGCAACATGTTTCAAAAAAGTTGGGACAGGGGCATGTTTACCACTTGTTGCATCAGCTCTTCTTTTAACAATACTCTACAAGCATTTGGGAAGTGAGGAGACCAATTGCTGCAGTTCTGAAAATGAAATGTATTCCCATTCTTGTTTGATATAGGATATCAGCTGCTGATATCCTAGTGTGGGGTCTCCTTTGTCATATTTCTTTATCATAACGTGCCAAATGTTTTCAATGTGTGACAGGTCTGGACTGCAGGCAGGCCAGTTTAGCAACCAGAGTCTTTTACTACGGAGCCTTGCAGTTGTAATACGTGCAGGATATGGTTTGGCATTATCTTACTGAAATAAGCAAGGAAAAAGACGTGTGGATGAAAAGGACGTTGCCTTGATGGCAGCATATGTGGCTCCAAAACCTGCATATATTGTTCAGCATTAATGGTACCTTTACAGATGTGCAAGTCACCCAAGCCTTGTGCAAGAATGCATCCCCATACCATCACGGATGCTGGCTTTTGAACTGTGAGCAGATAAGAAGCCGGATGGTCCTTCTCTTTAGTCCGGAGGCATGATTCCCAAAAATAATTTAAATTTTGTTTCGTCAGACCACAGGACAGATTTCCACTTCGCCTTAGTCTGTCTTTAATGAGCTCGGGCCCTGAGAAGGCAGCAGCGTATCTGGATCTTGTTTATAATGGTTTCTTTGTTGCATGGTAGAGTTTTAACTTGCATTTGTGGACGCAGCGACGTACTGTGTTCACAGATAATGGTTTTCAGAAGTGTTCCTGAGCCCATGCAATGATCTCCACTACAGAATCGTGTCTGTTTTTAATGCAGTGCCTGCTTGAGGGCCCGAAGATCACAGACATCCAAAATTGGTTTTCAGCCTTGTCCCTTGCATACAGAGATGGATGATGACATCCCCAAGCTCTTTACAATTTTACGTTGAGAAATATTATTCTTAAATTTTTGTACTATTTGCCCACACAGTCTTGTCTTTCTACTATTTTCTATTTCTACATAGGGTTTAAATGATTTGCACAATATTACATTCTGTTTTAATTTACATTTTACACAGCGTCCCAACTTTTTGGGAAACAGGGTTGTAGTTCAGAACTATGCTTCATGTGTGCACTGGGCAAAGGTCCTAAAAGTTTTAGTTTGCTTAAAGTCATTGACTTGCAACATCATTAAAAGTCGCATGGATTCCATTTTGCGGCGAATGCACATGCTTCAAAATTATACACTGCTCAAAAGCATTAACGGAATACGTAATCATCACAGCATAACACCAAGTCAATTAAACTTCAGGGATATCAATCTATCCAGTTAGGAAGCATAAGTGATTGTGAATCAGTGTCACCTGTTATGGTGCAAATGAAAGTCACAACAGGCGCACTGGAGAGGCAACAGCAAGACAACCCCCAAAAAGGGAATGGTTTTGCAGGTGGTGGCCACAGACAATTGCTCTCTCCTAATACTTCCTGACTGATTCTTCTCTAGTTTTGCATTTTCCTAGTGTCCGTGTCACCATTGGTAGCATGAGGCGGTACATGCAGCCCATCCAGGTTGCACAGGTAATCCAACTCCTCCAGGATGGCACATCCATACGTGCCATTGCAATAAGGTTTGCTGTGTCTCCCAGTACAGTCTCAAGAGCATGGAGGAGATACCAGGAGACAGGTCGTTACACGAGGAGAGATGGACAGGGCCGTAGAAGGGCATCAACCCAGCAGCCAGACCGGTATCTGGTCCTTTGTTGCGAGGAGGAGCAGGAGGAGCACTGCCAGAGCCTTACAAAATGACTTCCAGCAGGCCACTGTTGTGCATGTTTCTGACCAAACAGACTCCATGAGGGTGGCATGAGGGCTTGACGTCCTCTAATGGGACCTGTGCTCATAGCCCAGTACCGTGCAGCTCAATTGGCATTCACTAGAGAGCACCAGAATTGGCAGATCCGCCATTGGTGCCCCATTCTCTTCACAGATGAGAGCAGGTTCACAATGAGCACGTGACAGATGTGAAAGAGTCTGGAGACGCCGTGGTGAAAGTTATGCTGCCTGCAACATCATCCAGCATCATCCAGAAATCCTCAGATCCTTTATCAGACCTTACACTGGTGTGGTGGGCCCTGGGTTCCTCCTGGTGTAGGACAATGCCTGGCCTCATGTGGCCAGAGTGTCTAGGCAGTTCCTTGATGACGAAGGCATTGATGCCATTGACTGGCCCTCACGTTCCACAGACCTGAATCCAATTGAGAACCTCTGGGACATTATGTATTGGTGCATCCGATGCGGCCAAGTAGCACCACAGACTGTCCAGAAGCTCACTGATGCCCTGATCCAGATCTGGGAGGAGATCCCCCAGGACACCATCTCCCATCTCATCAGGAGCAGGCCCAGACGTTGTCGGGAGTACATACAGGCACATGGGGGCCATACACACTACTGAGTCACATTATGAGTTGCCATGATGAAACTCACACAAGTTGGAACAGCCTATGATTTCGTTTGCTTACTTTCATTTTCGGTGTGAGTTTGAATCCAGCCCTCAATCGGTTGGTGATTTTGGTTTCCATTGACCGTTGTTACGTCATTTTGTTCTCAACGAGTTACATAATGTACAGTAAAGATCTTGATCTTTAATACATCTCATTCATCGAGACCCGATGTGTGGTTTAAGTGTTCCCATCATTTTTTTGAGCCGTGTATATCGCATTTGTTTATTATCCCTTTAAAATTAGTTCAGAAGAGCTAGTTATAACAGAGGCATCACATAACAGCTATTCAAAGAAAATCCCCCTGAAGCCGAACATACTTTGACTCCGACCAGTTTGTAAAGACCTGCCTTTGCTTTCCTGACTGACCGATTCCACCGGCTCCTCGTTTCTCTATCAGAGGGGCTTCTGGAGGCCACGGCTGTGCACAAGCGCAGGTGTTTTGCCGGATCAGTGTAGAGAATTCCGTGCTTAACCAAGGGGCTTTAGCAGTTTGGTTTTTGACTTTCTTGACCTGCGTTAAGAACTTAAGTGCTAGTTTCAAAGCAATAAAGGCTTTCTTTTAGGCTGTAAATGCAGACTGACATGCAGACCTGAAGAATAACCTGTTGATGTAAACATGGATTAATACAATGATTATGCATCTGTTTGTTTTGTGTCCATCCCCAGTACAACATGAGAAAGCATGAGGTTTATCAGGCCAAGTGAGAAGGTGAAAAGCTACACATAAAATAAATGAATTTGAATTAACAGGGCAAAAAAGGGCAAAGGTTATCCTGATGCTCCTTTCCAAAAACGATCAAGGGTCTTATTATGGTGACGTGATGACTGATGCATCGCTGTTCTTTTGAATAAAAAGTATATCTATTATAATCTCATTACGGAACAGCAGTAACTGCCACCTAAAACCACAGCTACAAGACGAAAATGTCACTACTTTCAGTCCCTCATTAAGAGGGGACCAATTTTCTAATAACCCCTACTCCATATTTAGCAGATTGTAGGAGTTGATGAGGGACTGGTTGATGACTGTTGGCCCCCTTAATCACAGACCTTTCTGGAGGTCAATAGCAGCAGGGCCCAGGGCAATGCAGGGAAAATGGCTTTAATCAATATGGGACAAGTTGCTTATTTATTCTGACATTACCCTTGCTATTGCATCAGGTAAACATATCCATTACCTAGCCACATACGTGCATACATACACACAAACACACACCCTCTCTAATGCCATTAATTAATACACAGTAATCTTACATAGTTAACTCAAAGTGAGATTGCAGCCATAATATTGCAATGATTACTGAAGTGTATTGCAGGTGAGAATGTGACCTTTGACCCTCTAAGAGTGCAAAGTGTCCCAGGGAAGAAAACAGTGCGGTGGGTATGGGGGCCACCAACGTCTGGACCCTAATGCCCCCTAGTAGATTGGTTGCTGCTATATGGTCAAGCTATAAAATGAACAATATTGCCAAAAACAAGAAACCAGGCAAGCCTAGTACAGCCGGCACGCAATAAAATGTGTTGATTGTAGCTGCCCTTTCGAGAATCAAACCCAGGTCGACCACGTGAAAGGCCACAGAGCTGTACAATTGCCGGTATGTCAAATGTCAGTATAGCCTCTTGACATTATATAATTGTCACTCATTAACATCACGCCAAGTTTTAATATTTCGTTAAACACCATTAACTATTGTGTTAAACTGAGTAACGTTTCTTATTAAGTTTACCTCCACCAAATAGTCTCTATGAACTCTGAAGTATGACTTTTGCCACTGGCCATTTTAAAAGCTTATTAGCAAGTAATATGTCGCTAGACGCCATTAAGCATTGTGTTAAACTGAGTAACGTTTCTTATTAAGTTTACCTCCACCACAAATAGCATCTATGAACTGTATGGCTTGTGCCACTGGCCGTTTTAAAAGCTTATTAGCCATTCGTGAATGACACTGATACAATAAGTACTGTATCAATATAGGTGGCGATAACTGACTTTTTCATCAAGTGAAAAGACGAGAGAATCATGTAGCCAGCAAAGTGTTTGTCTATTCTGAAGAAAACCTAAGACATAATTCGAAAATCCACCAGAAATAGTATCAATATAACAGTAAACAGTTTTATTTTAGGCTTCCCATGACGTAGCTACTGAAGGTTGTAGACAGCAAGGTTTTGTCTATCCTGAACAAATCCTCTTTTGCCACTGGCAGTTTTAACAGCTAATTAGCCATTCGTGAATGACATAGATACAGTATCTATCAATATAGGTGACGATAACTCACTTTTTTGACAAGTGAAAAGACGAGAGAATCGTGTAGCCAGCGAAGTCTTTGCCTATCCTGAACAAATCCTAATATCCACCAGAACTGTTTTATTTTAGGCTTCCTATTATGTAGCTACATAGGGTTGTAGCCAGCGAAGTTTTTGTCTGTCCTGAACCTCAGGCATAATGCGTTTTGGCTGTTACAGGAGACGAACGCGGGACCTGTTGTTCCAGAGCCCGCGTCTCTAACCACTACACTATTTAAGAAGGGATAGTCAGTCAGTCAGTCAGTCAGTCAGTCAGTCAGTAAGAGACATTTGCTCTTCTAGGCCGGCTCCACTTACGCGGTCCGGCAAAAATAATTTACAAGTAAAGACGTTTTCAGGTTAAGGCTAGCCATAATGTATCGTTAAGGTTAGAGTTAGTTCAAAGATCTAGAGCATTTTCCCAATCATCTTTTCCCATTGCTAATTTGAGTCAACATCTGCAGTGATAACCTTGAATGTGACAGCTGCAGACACACACGTTAATACTGAATGTGACAGCCGCAGACACACGCGTTAATACTGAATGTGACAGCCGCAGAC
>JACXGI010007387.1:18295-37797 GCA_016801175.1 Esox masquinongy
CTGAATGTGACAGCAAGACACACAAGTTAATACTGCAAAGTGTGATCAGATTAAATCCAGAACTAAACTGTTTTGTGCTATGTTTGACAATTTGCTTGAATTACGGAATGGGGTAAAATTGGGGTGCTTTTCTGGTTAAACATAACAACAAACCTGGGTAAAGATAACTACAAAATATAACTACAAAAAGAACACACAACAGCGACACCCGAAGACGACCTTATCAATGAATGGGCGTGACAAAACGTTTGACTGGTACTGTACGCGTTGGCTATTAATGAGGCAGTTACAATGAGGCCCTTCATGGTCAGGCAACGATTCTGGTTAAAGATTAGCCAAATCAATTTGGCAACAATTCATCTTCACATTTCATAAAAAACTGACAACGTTTGAGAATTTTATGTGAAACAATTGCATGTTTCAGCAAAGTCTTACGCGCCTGATGGTTTGAAACAGACGTTCAGGGCCAGTTTAACACAGCTTTTAATGAGGGCTGATCCCATTGGGCCCATGACTGTATCAGGACCCACAGGCAGAGAAAATAAACTGCTTACTGATATATCAGTGCTCATTGTGTTGAGATCACAGACACAGACCTAACCCTTCTTGAATTCTACTTCTTGTGCGATGATGTACGGAAAGTGCATGTAACTGATCATTTTGCTGATGATTACCCCCAAAACTGTAAGCATCAATCGACTGGTTCCTCCCGTTCTGAAATGGAGCAAAACTCTATAAAACTCAATTAAAATCCAATTCATTGGTTTTGGTACACAATACTCTGTTCTTCTTCAAAAACAGTATGATGGTAATGTCCGTTGAGGTTCTGCTTGTTCTGTCGTTTGGTTTTCCTTTCTTTCTGCTTGGAAAGATATAATTCATAGATTTTTAAAAAGGCAAAATAGTATTTCAGTGATTTCAAATGATGTTTTTGTCACATTGACCTAGAACATGAGGGGAGGGTTACGTGAGACCTTCACAAATAGTTTCTAAGACATTTGCTTTGAAAATAAGTGCTGAGGCGGCCTGGGGTAGTCTAGCATTCTGAGCTGCTGCCTCTAGTGCACATGAACTGCCTCAGCAAGGGTTCAAATCCAGCCCAAAGCTCTTTTCCCAAAAAATATGCTCCTCTATCTTTCTCCACTGTCTCAATCACTATGCCTGATCAAAAGCTACACTGTGTTCGATGGTTTATTTAGATCCATTAGTGCTCACCCAAAGCAGCAGCTATTCTTGGTTTGTTGTCATGTGAAATCATATGATCATAGGCTCTGGTGAGACAGCACAAATAGTTTGAGGACAAGGGCACAGTGGAAAATCAGCCAACATATTAACATGAGATCAGGACAACTACCGTGGTCATGGCATTACAGATGTGTCCATTGAGCTGTAATGTGAGGTCTTGTCTGGCAGTTAACTAATTTGTCTGGCAGTTAAATACATTTTCTGGCAGTTAACTAATTTGTTACTCCTATAATCTAAATGAAAACCAAAAAACAGTGCAAATCAACAGTACCGATGTAAACGCATAGTTCACTAAGATATTTAATTTTTACAACGCATTTCTATGGGCACTACTGTAGGGAGCAGACACACGTCTTTAGGTTTCCAGCACGGAAGTGTGGATCCAAACCTCTATTACAGCATCAAGAATCAGACTTACTTATCTCTGACCTCCATTTAGGTATTGATTACACACCGCTTCATGCATAAACATCACAATCGACACAGGGATCGAAATTCCACCCTAGAGGAAGACATTTCTCAAGTGACAACATCCACATTCTGAAGCTATCGCTTCAATTAGGGAACTCATTTGAAACTCCTTCCAGAGAGATATGAGCAGCGTTCCATAAGTACCTTCAGGGATTATAGGGATGAGTTGGCTCATTCCCAAACAAACATTCCTGAAGAGAGGGGTCTGTGTTCCCTTAGGTCTGACTTTGTAATCCCTCTCAGGTCCCCGGCATCTAGCCTGATCTCACTGAGACTGATCGTGACAAAACTCAGGATATCATCTAATAAAACTAGCTATCAGATTTCCATGATTCTTATCTATTGGTACAAGTAGAGTTAGTCTGGTCCCAGATCTGTTCGACATGACAATACCATAGGAAGGTGATAGGTAGCCACACTGATTGACTGAGGTACTGCAAATGAAACACCAATGTATCTTTTATAGGGAGATGGGGTATTGTGACACCACCCAGTCTCTTCATTCCGGTGGTCTGGTTTTGTGGAACAACCATGATGAAATGCTATGAAGCTGGATATTTATAGCCTTTGACATTTAGAGATAAAGTTAATGGAGTGAGGAGCACACAGCCAGAGGTTTCTACTCAAGGCACACTGCTGCACAGTCTCAGATGGTGGTTACATCATATGTTGGTATGGCTACCTCACCCCACTCTTGATAAGTATTCTAGACTCTCTGCATCACACTCTGACAGGGATCACACGCAGCACAAACACGCGCGCGCGCGCAATTACGCTCGCCAGGATGGTAAAGCCCAAACTTTCACGTATACCATAACAATTACTCTATTGCAAAGTGAATAGACCAAATGTAAAAATGTAACTTATTTAACTAAACTTGGTTTTGAAAAAATAATGTGTTCATGTATATGCTCATTTACAACAATCACACAGCACATGCATAATATTGCTGGATTAATTAGGTCGAGTTATCATACATTTCCATACAGGGGATGTAACTCAAACTATCTTTGGAATTGACCACTCTCAGTTCAGGTTAAACAACACAGACCTAAACACAGGATATACAAAAACATCAGAGGAGAGCATGGTCAGTTTACTATATAAGCAAGTGATCTTGATATGGAGCGTTAAATACACAATTCAATAACAAAAATAATGTGGATAATTTATCAAGGAAACGTCGTAAATGCTTAACTTTTATTCAGCTTGTAAACAGTCATAAACCAATATCAAAATGCGTAGGCAATAAAACCATACACGTGATTAGAAACTTATTGTCTTACCTGGTTAATAAGGTTGACATAGTGCGTCCTTGTCAAATGTGTACAGATAATGTTGTTTTCGTCAGGTTCAGTTTTACGCATCCATCATTATCTAAGAAGTTTCAGCTCGAAGTCAATGGGCTTCCACGAGTTAGACCAGTCCAGGTGAACATTCACGAATTCAAGCCCAAGACTATCCATACTTTAAGAGACGTTTATGAGCCCTTTTTGTACATCCTGTAACCATCTCACCTGAGAATTATTTAATTCAATCGTAGGCCGATAACTTGTAGCCTAAAGTAGCCTACTGCTGTCCAAAGAGTTCCAAACTTAAGGCTATAGCCTATCCTGTGCAGTTGTATTCCATGTTACTCTTCTGATAGGCGCGCATTCCACTTCTTTTTGTCCAGGACAAATCTCTTTCGGAAGACAAGGCAAAACTCATACTTTCTGCCAAGTAGCCAAGACGTTCAGGTTCAATGTCTCAATTCGCCTGTCGGTGCAAGGTCTCTTTTGACATTTCGATTACAATACCACTATGTTATAATTCCCAAGCTGAACATTGGAAAACTCTGATTTATCCTTGGAACGGTGCCAATAGCGCAGGTGATCCCACACCCGATGGCAACATTATTAGTTTACAGTGTGCAAAGCATTAGATTACAATCTGACACTGGTTTGAGTTTCAAGCCGTAGCGAATACGTATGCCCTTATAATTAAATGAATAGGCCTATGCGATTTAACCTGCAGCTGTTTATTATTTCCGCTGGACAAATTACCAATATTGTGGACAATAAAATTGATTGTTAATTTTCTACTTATTTAACACTACCCTTTACGTTGGTGAGGCTTTAAGAATGAATTTGCTAATCAAAGAAAGTTTTCTGTGAACTAGCCCAGCACACCGTTCAGCAGTGTCGGATCGTAAACATCTGTTAGGCAGCAAAAAAAAAAATCCAGTTGGTAGCCTACTCTATAGCCCACACCGAAACAGCACGCAAAGGGACCGGTTCACGACTGATTGTTTCCCTCCCTCTCTCGTATCGAAAAAGTTGTTTAATGCCAAGCCTTTGTTAAAGATAGAACAAACACTCCTTTTTAGCTAGAATACTTTCAATAAATAATGTTAACCACGCAATTGACAATTAATTATAGTTCCTCCATATGGATCAGCCTTGCTATAAAAAAACTCGTCTAAAATAATTGTCGTCGTTCCATATTTCCGACCATAGTCGTCAGCGGGTGGATGTCTTCTCTACAAGCTGCTGCTGACACCTGAGGTCCGCTCCCCTATGCTGCATTCCATTGAAAATGTAGTAAACGCCCCCTTTCACTCAGCGCGTCCAATAGTAAGTGCTATCTCGTGGGCCCAGGGTAATTTACTGCAGGCTGGCTACATAAATAACAGAATGACATGATATTGTATTTCTGACGGCTTATTTGGAAAAGAGAAAGAGTGATATTAAACTTTTATTTTAACAAGGAACACAGACTGAGACCAATGTCTCTTTTACAGCTGGGCCCAGCTTATACAAGTTTACACAGTTTAGGTTCAATGATTAAAAATAAACAGTAAAAAAACAGAGTGTACAGACCAAACAAGACACAGAGAATAGACAAAACAAGACGCTCACAGGACAAAGTACATTGCTTTAAACACCAGTGTTATTCCCTCAGTGGCCTCAGATTTTTAGTGGGTATTGGACCTGGCGAGGTCTGCCCTGCCCCTTAGGTGTACTAAACAAATGCAGTGCACTTGTCCTCGAAGCATACATATAAGACCATGCACAAAGCCCTTCAACACATACATGTAGCTTCTTTTAAGTTTTATACTTTTGTCAGGGCGCAGAATCAAGAAATAGTTACAGGCAACACAAAAATAACAATCAGTTTATGTAAAACACCAAAATAAAAATAAATTAAGGTTAAAACAATCAAAGTTAACACAAAGATTGCAGCAGATTGTTACATTTACACAGAGGTTATTCCCCTGATAGCACAAGAACTTACCCACAGCGGTTACAACCAACACAGAAACAAAAAACCTCCAACAAATGTTTACAATGGGCAAGGGGTACAAGAGTCCCAAGTTGGGGTAGTGCGTTGAGGTATAGTCAGACTGTATTGTCCGTGACAATAATTCTTCCCGGTAAACCTGCAGGTAAAAATTATTCTTGTGACCTTCAGGCATACTGGGCTAAGACCGAGCTGATATTGAGATGATTTTTATCTACTGTATAAAGGCATATGACGCTCAAATGTTCCATGAAAAGTGAGAGCAGTAAAGAACAATGGGAAGTGACCTGTAATCCATCCCTCCGACAATGGCTGTTTTTTGTCATTATTTTACAAGGTAAGTATGTAAAGAGCACATTCATATTTACAGCAACGACCAAAGTTTGAGAGAATCAAAACTGCACTGTATAATAGGTGAACTTTGACTGACGGCTTATGAGAGTCGTGTTTTGATGCAAATTGATTTGTAGATCAGTAAGTTGGCAGGTGCTTTGATCCTCTGGAATAAGGCCAACAAATCCCAGACTGCCTGTCTCTGAAGCCTTGTTCACACTGGAACTTTGAAGTGACACAAATACTATGTTTTCCAATATCCAATTTCAATCAGCTTTTCTCCTTGCATTCTGAACAGCCACAGAAAATCTGATATTAGAAGCCACATTTCTAATCACATTTATAGGTGGTTGGAAATCAGATACAAATCAGGTCATATGACTTGTCTGATTGGTTAAATCAGATTTATCGGCACATTTATTAATCTTCTTTTACAGTTATTCAGGCTATGTTGTAGTTTGTTTGAGGGACGAAAACTACCACTGTCTGAATATACTCAAATCTAATTTGGCCACTAGTTTGGACAGTCATTTTTCTAAAATGCCTTGTTATCCTGCACATCTCCTGCCCAGTGACATCTATCACCTCCACTCTCCTCTGTCACTCCTACACCTCAACCTTCCTCAATGCTCTCCTCCCCTCAGTCCTCCTTCAAGCCTCCCTCCCCTCCCCTTTTGTCTCCTCTCCACCCAGCAGATCAGCGCTGTCTGACACCTCAGGGAATTGAACATTATTTTCATCTACAAGTCAAGACATCTCCCTTTCTCTCCCCCTTCACTCCCCCACCCCTGCGGCATCTCCTGCTGCTGTTACTACTGTGTGTAGACCTACTTCAGACGTACATTTTTTGGTGAAGAGGACCTATCATTCCAGTGTCTGATCGCTGGAGATATTAATGATGTCCAATAATATGCTGAAGAACTAGTGTTTTTCTCACTCATTTGTAAATATGACAGGTCAGGACACAATGGGCCAATTCACAAGACTTGGCATTAACAATGGATAATCTGCAGTTTCCTACAGTACTTTCACCCCGCTTGTCCTTTTCAGGAGCTATGTATGAACAATCTCCATGACAGAGTAATCACCAAGCAACAACATGGCCTCCACTAGACCTATAACTACAGAGCAATCTGCACAAAGAACAAAGTGCTTTAATATACTGTTTGACTAAAGCGGAACATCTGAGGAGCATGGAATGAGAAACAATTGTAACAAGATTTAAAATTGGACTAATTTAGGTGATTCCTCCCTCTTTCACTCTGCTTTTATCAGTTTTGTGCCTAGTGGACACAACCTACAGACAGTGACATTGAGCTATCATCGGTAGCTTTGCAGCCATAACAGAGCTTAACACATCAGTTTACTCGTTGCATGTTGTTCTCAACGACCAAACTAGCCTACTGGGATTAGAAAACATGAAGAGTGTCAAGTGTCAATCTTTTCAACAACATAATGTATTGTTTTGAGAAAAAAACGTTTAAAAACCAAACAAGGAAGTTATTAGACAACAATCGGAACGCTTTTGTACCAGACGAGAGATAAGCCGTGTACGCCTGTCTCTACCTGGTCTGCTTTACTTCTCTGTACCAGACGAGAGATAAGCCGTGTACGCCTGTCTCTACCTGGTCTGCTTTACTTCTCTGTACCAGACGAGAGATCAGCCATGTACGCCTGTCTCTACCTGGTCTGCTTTACTTCTCTGTACCAGACGTGAGATCAGCCATGTACGCCTGTCTCTACCTGGTCTGCTTTACTTCTCTGTACCAGACATGAGATCAGCCATGTACGCCTGTCTCTACCTGGTCTGCTTTACTTCTCTGTACCAGACGTGAGATCAGCCATGTATGCCTGTCTCTACCTGGTCTGCTTTACTTCTCTGTACCAGACGAGAGATCAGCCATGTACGCCTGTCTCTACCTGGTCTGCTTTACTTCTCTGTACCAGACGAGAGATAAGCCATGTACGCCTGTCTCTACCTGGTCTGCTTCACCTCTCTGCTGATAAAACAGATGATTACAATAACTACCAACAATGACCCGGGCAGCCTGACTGGGGTGCTGACCTGGGAAGGTTCCCCTGGGTCATGTTCATAAACCCAGTAGTACTGATCTGTCCGGCATTCATGGACGTGTCGTGGCTCGCTGAATGGTTTTCCATTGTCGTCCCCGTAGTTCCCCCATCATCATTCTCTTTGTTTATGATAGTCTTTGAGATATTTACAGCGAGACCAGACATATGAATCGCACTAGCTGATTTTTATTCTGCGGAAGGCCAAGTGTGGACAGTAATCATTAGTTTGGATGATCATTACGCAAAGAGGGTTGTGTGCGTGCGTTTGCACGTAACATACAGAGTCTGTGTGTGTGTCCCTCTCTCTATTCACATCTGTCGTTGTTTACTGGCTGAGATGTATGCCAGCAATGGATGGCATGGCCTGATAACCAGAACGGTTTTCAAAGAGGAACGTAGCTAAGAGATCTCTGGACTGCATGAATAGAGATATGCAGTACACCACAGAGACACATCAGAGAATGCAGAATCACCCCTTTGATTAATGCATAGCTGTTGAAAAAGAATAAATAGACAAACAACATGGCTGAAATCCGTCATCCTGCAGAAAGACAATCCCAAATACTGTTTATTTTAAGGGACAACATGTAACTGGTTCTGGCCAGAAACTTAGTTGACTCGGTGGATCAAATGAAAATGAATACAGAACGTAATCTGGTCAGCTATGCGTCTTTCTCTTGAAGTATTTTATCTTTTTTGGCTGGCCCACTGCATGGATGAACAATATTCACTGGATCATTAACAAAGATCAGCCTTCCTTGTCAGAGATCTCTCTCTCACTCTCTCTCTCACTCACACACACACACACACACCTGACAAGGAATCCTGACACATGTGTATGGCATCCATCCAACAACAGCACCTTTGTAGAGTGGTATATCAAGTGGAGGTAGCCATCCTGCTGGCAGATGGGCGTCTCATTCTCTCAGTCAATGTTCAATGGGCCTCAAAGCCACTTCCTGTTTCTATCTTGAGATGGCTTCTGTGCTGTCACCTGGGTGACAAACATGATTGAAGTATACTTCAGGTAATGGGCTGCTGCGGGAGCATTCTGTGGGAGGATTTTGTGTGCAGCCATGGCAAAGGCTTTAAATGCTGTACAGAAAAATGAAAAAACGCATTTGATTAATGCTGGGAATGAAAGGTGTGGGAGAATTACACACCTCATAATGCTCTGGGAAAGGATAAAGTGTTCAACCAGTTTACAGTTTATTTGGGGTTAGGGATATTTTCTACAGTAGATGGCAGAGGTCCTGGTGAATATTGAAATTTATCAGCAAAGGCACAAACCCTGATCTGGCAACTGATGCAATCTCAGAATATCTCAACTGCTTTTGGCAACTGAGATAACATTTTGCTGTTATTTTCTTTCAAAGACGATTTTAAAATGCTCTTTTTTCCCCTCCATGTCATATATTGTATGTGTCTACATAATACCATGGGTCAAGGATCAACTGAGTTTTCTATATTTGGGACCAGTGAACCTTCTTGACCCTGCTCTGCTTCTGATTCCACACCTGTGTATGAGTGTGTTTGTGTGTATATGTGCACATGGACACAGTGGACGGCTATCTAACACTGAGACTTAGGGATATTACCGTAACCTAAATAATCAAGAGGGGCACTTATATGATGTAGAGCAGATACTGTCGAGTTTTGTTTACGCAACAGTAGTAGTTCGACTTACCGGTAGTCGGTGTGTGTGTGTGTGTGTGTGTGTGTGTGTGTGGAGGCCTCCTTGGGACATCTCAACACAAACACCAGGGGTCAGTAAATACAGCTGCAGGCAGGGTGAGTCAATGTCAGAGCATGTCTCTGATTACCATGAAGCGATGGTGTGTCGTTCTGTGGTGTGGTACTGTATGTGTGTATGTGCTTTCGTGTATATGTACATGTGACTGCATACTGTAGATGTTTATCCTCTGTAGTATGGGTGTTTTCCATCGTGTGTATGCGTGCCTGTTCATATGCTGTAAATATCCTCTATATGGATATGCCCTCATAGGAGGCTGTAAGTAAGTATACACAGTAGGCCTACTTCAACATTCATTCAAAAGTAAAATCAACGGGCTGAACCAAACACTGGTTCTGGTCCTACTAGCAGATGTGCCTGCTGTAATACCACAGTAGTAATTCCCCAGCCCCGTGGCTCCGGAAAATAACATAAAAATAGAATACCAGAACACCACTCTAGTCTTGTGAAACTTAAGCACCTGTTCACACTATATCAAATGGACAAAACAGACCTAGAGCATGAGAGGTTTGACAGTCTTTCAGTGTGTGTGTGAATGCAATGTATTTGGAGTAGCTAATGGGAAATTCCCTATTTTACAACTTTATTTTAAACACAACAAATTAAAAGCGGCCATCTCTGGTGGACTGACCATTAAACATCAATGTTGCTGTAGACGTGTCGTGATACAAGGGACTTCATAACAAGCAGTGTCAGTTCTGGGGCTTTGAACAAATTGTGACGTAGGAGACATCTTTTGAATTTCTGAATGGGGGGACAATTTCCCAGATGTGCCCCCATTTGCCAAGAGACAGATGGAGCGCTTTGTTCCGGTCTTAATGCTTGTTCTCATGTCTTATTTTGGACCCTGGAGGTGACACCAATCTAATTGGTCAAGACATACACGTAGTCAGCAGTAGCACAGGGTGACCACTGATGAGGCAAATTGGTTTTAAAGCTTGCACCTTATTTACCACTTTGTATGAATATTAAACTAAAGTGAAAACCGGTGTGCCAAATGTTTTCTGCCAGCACTGATGGACCCAGATCTCACATCTGACAAATGACGCAAAACTTCATACGTTTATTCACCTAGCCACTGCTTCAGATAACTTTATCAAAAGCTAGCTAAACATTAGTGGGAATGGTAGAGGCATGCACTTTCTATAAAAATACAAACAAAAGTCAAAATCCCCTTTAGTTCCCAAATAAATCGGTTGATTTGTGTTCAATGTGGCCATTAATTTATGTACAGGCACCATATGCACTGTAAACTAGTATGAGGATAGTGAACCACCTAACATTGTTTTAAAAGACCCTTTGTAATCCTTCTGCTGGTGGAGGGTTTGACATAAGGCTATTTCTGTCACAGGACCAGAACAGCAGTCAGCACCATAAATAGGACGGTATTGTGATCCAAGTCCCTGTCTGCACCCAAATTGTTCACTATTTAGCGCACTGCTTTTGACTTGGACCCAGTAGTGTGTTCTGTTAATGGGGTCACAAGCCTGGGTACAGGATGGTAACCATGGAGGGTAATGTTTTCTGGACAGCTCTGCGTAAGACGTGCTGCAAAATGTAATTTCTATAATCCGATTTTCCTTTGAATGTGCCAGAACATCTGACTAGAGAGATCATATGACAGGTAGATACAGAACGCAAGGTTGGTGAGTGAGTGGATGTGTGTATTTATATTCGGGTTTTACTGTCTTGAAAGGATAGTAAAAAACATTGGCCTTTTGTTTAGGTTTAGGGTACAATTTTGGTTAGAATTAGGATGAGGCCTTTCATGTTAAGGTTAGGGTTAAATGAAGGAACAATTTAATGGGTTCCCAATTTTATAGTAAAACTTAAAAGGATACTTCAGTGTTGTCCGCTCAGAGAAGAGCAGACTGTTCAGACTTGTGGCCTAGTCTCCTTTTATCTATATTCTGTGTCCATTAAAACCAAAGAAAGGTTTTCATTTTTCTTATGAATCCTGCATTTCTCCATACAAACAAAAATGTATCCATGCATGAACCCTTCCTGGTTGGGACACAATAACATTGGCCGTTCTTCAAGGCCAGATATGTTGAGGATGTATTTCTGATTCACCAGAGATACTCTTGGGAAGATAGGAAACCTTACTGGAATTCTTCTTAATATGCAGAATTGTGATGTAAAAAAGGTCCATGGAATATTGTAAAGGGACGCAGGGAACAGACACATTGTAGGTATTCATTTACAAGTGCTGCAGCAGCTAGGATTCCAACTGAGCCCGCGGCTCTTTCGTCTAAAAAACTCTTTCCATATTACTTGAACTGGTGATTTGGACAATTACCACAGTAGACTTCAGGAATCATCCTTGGACTCTCTCTGTCTGGTTTGTCCCCCCTTGTTTATGTGGCTCAGATTGTCCTGTGATGTATGTCAGGTAAGCTGTACAATGAACACAAAATGACAGAAAGGGAGGATTGCCCTTGACTTATCCAACAATAGATTTTATTATTATTGCAAAATGTTAAGGAAGGTTTCCGTGGTGTGAACTGATATTTACTCTGTCTCTTTACGAATACTGGAAACAGCCTAATAAACAGACATGTAGAGATGGGCAGAGTATTCTTTATGAAGTGGAGTTTACTGAACTGTGTCCTGTCTAAATGCTATATTTCAACCAGTTATGTTTTTAAACACTTAATATGCCTGAACAGACCCCAGGGTTCCACCCGAGGGTAAATGGCAGGGCAGAGTTGACTTCTGACTGGCATGGAATTAACAATAACAATGACTCACTCACTCACTGTCTGATGTGCCCAACATTCCTCTTTATGGAAAAGTAGTACTTACCGCACGTACACAGTTCAATGTTATGTGGACACATAAGTTCATGAAAATCTTTAGATCCTTAGGTCTCTTTCTACTTGACCTGGGCTTGTTTTTGATCATGTGTCTTTTTCTTACTTACTGGTCTGCCGTGTGATAAACACAGGATAACTAGAGAGCTGTTTGTGTTGAAAAGCCACCAAACAGACAAAACCAGACCTAAGCAGGAAATCACAAGCTGGATTTGTCCAATAAGAACCAAATATTTCAGTTTTTCTAAATGTTACGGTGTGCCCTGCTCAGCTCTACCCAGGACAGAGGAAAGCCCGGGAGAGGATACGAATCCGGGCCATTCTTAATTTGCAGGGTTAGATGAAGCTCCTGGTTCTCTTGACCCAATCCAAGTTAGTTGAAAAAAGACATTTGGAGGATATTTGGTTCCAGGGGCTATGTAAGCACTTCATGACAACTCCTGGGTAAAATGGGCTTTATGAAAAACATTTAAATGTCTTCTCTGAACGGGACTTCCATCTGAATCGGTGGACCCCAGCAACAGTAGAGAGGAAACCTCTCAGTTCACACATGCACCATATATTTTCTTTTAATCCAGACAGGGTCGCTTTGGTCGGCTTGTTGTCTTGCAGCATGGGACATCTCACTGGCAATATCTTCTCTGAACAGGGCAGGTAATCAGAGGAGATGAGATGTTTAGCTCTGGGGCATCCGTCACAGGCCGGGCAATAAGGACATCAGAGGAACACCGACATCAAAACCTCACAAATATTATTCCCTCATGGAGTGGCATCAGCAGCAGAAACCTCCTCTGGTGACCGGGGCGCCCGCAACCCTGACTTACCAGGTGTGTGAACAAGCAATAACATGCTGACCCACGTGACCAGAATGGAAGGTGTTGCGATGAGATGGAGGACTGTAGACTGGACAGGAGAATAGACTGACTTTTTAGGTGGAGACGGTGGAAACCATTCCAGAAGTGGGTCTGGGAAGCTCTCTCTTGATGCTAATCAAATTAGCCCGGAGCCAAGCCTCCTGTTGTCCGTGGGGCAGAGGTTCACAGTCACTTAACAAGCATGGAGATGCACAGACCCAGGCCCTCATTGACTAAAGGCCAGAGCTTCACAGACAATTAACAAGCATAGAGATGCCTAGGGAAACAATGACAAAGAGAGGTAATATCAGGGAGGGAGAGAGGACTGGGGACACAGGAGAGGGGGAGAAATGACCAGTAAAAAGCAGGCTAAGAAAACCAGTCAGGGGTGGTCCCCAACCACAGGCAGCACCTGGCGCGCCAAATGACTTAATGGAGCTTGTTAATTAACTTTAAACAAGTTAATTTTGTCCTGACTCCAAGTTCCCACCAGCTGGCCTCTACGCCCACACAAGCACACACGTCATACTGGGAGGAATTTAAGGCTTCTTGTGCCCAGTGTTTGGTCTCTCAGCCAGAGTGGGCTGGACAGTCCTGTTCCCCCTCTCTGGCTGGGTCCACTGTCCATGCACTCAGCACGTGTGTGTCCGCTCTCCCTTAGTCAGAAGTCTACTCCTCTGCATGGGTTTGCCAAAGCCCAGGAACACCTATAATACATACCTTGTCGTTAGTCCCCATTGTGTGGAGTCACTTGTGTGGAGTTCTGCCTTACCTCTCCCCCCACTCATTGGGTGGCTGGGTCTGGGTGGTGGATGTGTAATTACCCAGTCCTATTGCAGCCATCAGAGCCAGACCTGGGTCCAAAGACTATCAGAAGACTTAGCATTTGCTTTAGCCTCCCAATGAAAGTTATTTCAAACAAAGCCAGCATTTACTTTTTAAATAGTATTTGAACCCAGATGTGATTAGAGCATTACCACAGAGTAACAAGCCATGAAGAGACTCTAGGATTACAGGGAAAGGCCTGAGTGGGCAGTAATCCTGCATAGGCTCAAAAAGGACAGAGCTGTCAAAGCTCTGGCAATAACAGCTTTCATCTTAATGGGATGACAAGGAGGGAGACGGGAGGGAGAACTAGGGAAGAGGGGGAGGGAGCAGAAGCAAGGTAAGGACAGAGGTACAGAAAGAAAAAGACAGAAGGAGTATGACTGAAGTGTGTGAGATTGGCGAGAGACTAGGGGGTGGCTGAATAAGGTGGACAGAAGTGAGAAACAGAAGAATGGAGGAGATTGTTCATGATAACGAGGGCAACACGCAGTACCTCAACATTAGGTACTGCGTGTCACCTCATTTATATACCTCAGTGAAATAGAGGGAGCCATGAATGACCACTTCAAGATTTCCAGATATATTTGAAAAAAGCATATCAATGGGAAGATACTTCTGTTAGATTTGGTTAATAATTAGTGGGTGCCAAAAACCTCAACTCACATGTTTGCGAAAATATATATTAATGTTTTTTGTTAACATAATTTTACCTGAATTTAAGTTGTGTGAGATCAATCTGATAAACAACAATTACATTCCTTCAAAGCCTTTTTAACTCATCTTTACCAAGGGTTCCAATCACTCTAGAGGAAACTATGTATAGGGGAGGTGAAACTGGAGAGCAAAGATTACAGCTTGTTGTCTGACCTTCTCTTTATGAGAAATGTGTGCATCTATGTGTACTGTAGAGATGTAATAACGGTTATTTTCACATCCATTATCCACGCAGCACTTAATCCAACAGGTAATAACAGGCTCACAGGGACCTGTGTTCCTCTGGTCCAGGCATCGGGTTTGCCTGTAATGAAGGTATGCACGAGACACAATATACCACTTCCTATAGTATATAACAACGGGGGAGTACAAGACTATCGGAACATCCCCAGCTCAACAGGACCTACTCATTTATTCACTCAGACAGAACGGCTTCCGAAGTGCTGCAAGACCTTTCATCAGTGCAGACCAGGGCTGGGCACAGACCTTACGAGTGGCACGGGCTGAAACGACACCCAGCCCCAGGGTCTATCTGTTCACGTGCCAGGTGCAGACGGTCATTACTCTACCTGACGTTAAGACAATGATGTCTACAACTGAAGGAAAATGATGTGTAAAGGCTACTTCTGAAGAGAACCACCGACATACTTTTTCTGGGTGATTCTGCAATATCTTCAGAGAGGCTACCCTGCAATGTAGATCTTTCATAGCCCTTTGAAAATTATAAGACACTGCCTCCACCTAGTGACCAAAGTAAGAAATTCATTGGCTTATCCATTTAACTAAAAAAAAGTTCCAAAAGGCTTGTTTTACCAGTGTCCTCTTGACACTGATCTCAGGTCCATTTTTTGTTTACCCCTAAAAGTTAAATTAACTTTATACATTGAAATCAAAGTCTCTCAGATGTTGTGATTCACTACCAACAAAGCCCGCTGTTGAGAAGTCGACATCCTTGCCATTCTTACTTAAATTAACCCGTATTGTATTATGATCCACTGTAAATTAGTATGCATTCAGTATAAACGGTTTTTCTACACACATATATATATATATATATGTGTGTAGAAAAAATATATATATATATATATATATATATATATATATATATATATATACACACACACACACATTATATATGCATGCGCGCACACACATTAGCCCACTTGGATTTCCAACCTCATCTGCACTTTTTATTTTTTAACTTTCTACAACAGTTGGTCGGTATCTTACTTCACCAAGTCCTTTACTTGTTTTTCACATTTAAGTGCAAATAAAAGAAAACTTGATAGCACACAGTTCATTTACAGTATACCAGGAACCAAATGAAACCACTGTACCATTACTGTAGACACAGTATAGGGTTTTATTGTTGATATTAAAGCCAAGGTAAAGCACTATGACATACGTCACAAACCAAAAAGCCTTGTGGTGTAGCATATTATATCTAAAAAAAAAAACAAATAGATTTCAAATGACATATTACAAAAAGTAGGAACACTAGTGGACAAGTCATTGTTTAAATTATAGAACTGTACATATTCTTTAAAAAGGTAACTAAAAAAGTAAGACACCAAACAAAATAGGAGAGAAATTTTCTGAAATCCTTCAACAAAAATGAATAATGATAAACAACAACATTAACAATATCAGTTCTAGCATCGGTAATAAAACTGTAATAACAAACAAAAAATAAAACAAGCCAAATAGTGAAATAGAAGAAAAAAGTGGTGGGGGCAGGGAGGTCATGGAAGTCACAGTATAAGTACAGAAATATCAAAGGGGGACACCAGACATCACATTTCAAATAAGTAAGGCAGTAGAGTGGATGAAATACTTCAGGGGAAGCTGAAGGAACTGGGGTCAAAGGCCAGGCTCCAGACACCAGAGGGGTGGTCACCTGCTCAACCCTAGGCTAGTCTACTGTTGGTTTGTACTCTGGTGTGCAGGGTTTTACTCCAGCCAATCACTAACACCTAATTTATAACAATCCATTATATAAAATGGCGATCCTGCATAGTTATGTTAAAAATTGTGCTTCTGGATATATTTGCATACATTTCCAACACAAAATCCAGAAATTATTTTGCAGTGATTCAACACCTCAAACAAAAAAGAGCTGTGCAAAAACAACTACCCATTCCAAAAGACTGAGTTCTCGAATGAATGGACTTGTAAAAACAGGTTCTTGGAGCTAGAAGTAAAGCCTGTCCATATAATAGTAGCACTTCAGGGTTTGACCACAGCTAGATGATCATACTGAGTCATGTTTTATAGGACAAACAACATCAAACGTTACAAAATGTTTCAGAAAGGAATGCATTTCCTATTGGCATTTCTTAAGTCCAGGTAGGCCCTCCCTGTATCAGTCTGTTTTGTTCCAAACCTAATGAATACAGTCCCATTCCACCATTAATCTCAGGATCAGCGTGTTAGCCATATACAAAGTTCATTTAATGGAAAAGTTCAGGGAAAACTGTCAGTTAAAAAAAAAAAAAATCTCCAAATGAGTTCTTAAAAACATTTTCTAATGAGAGGGAGGATATATCACATGGCAGTAATACATAAAAAGCAACAGATGCAGAAAACTCTTCATCCATACATCCACACACACATGCAAGCACAGCCAGCTATTTAACAGATACGGGGGTGGGCGAGTGTCTGTAATTGCCTATTGTTGTACCTGTTTGGGAAATACCCTTATGGTCACAAACACAACCAATCCATCCTCATACTTGTCAATCAACAAGCTCAGGCCTTTTAACTCCTCCATCCCTTTGTATTAGCTGTGGACATTCAACACAAGTAGCATTGCTCTTGCCTTGTCGTATTACAAAGTAGGCACAACATTTTTGTAAGAAGCGAATCAAAACATATTTTGTATAAAAAATCTGGGTTACCAAATCACATTTGCATAATATGAATGTTTACGTGCAACAGGTTCTATTGATATGATGTCTCAGGTAACAGCATGACAAAACAAAACGTGCATAACCAGCGTGACAGCAAACAGAAACGAGTCGGTGGCAGAAAATTCACAGAAATGCCTCTGGTCAAGAATTCTTCAAACAAAGTTCTCCCAAATGCCAACTTTAACTGTCCTGAATTCAGTCTTGAATTTGTCTTAAAGAGCGACCGCCTCCTAAAACCTCCTAAAATCTGATACGAACAAATCAGTGTCAGTATTAGCAACAACGTGTAATTAGATAATTTCTCATTGAAAACATTTAGGATAATGACAATATCCACTAAGAAGGTATGAACATCTGCTGTTAAATAACCCTGACAGTAAGACCAAGCTAAGAGCAACTACTGTGTTTGCATGAGACAACAAGTCGTTTGTACTTGACAAGTACCGCATCAAAACCACTTATATGTAATACTGTGTGACTAACAATTATTACAGGTTTCTTGAGTTCCCGTTTATAAATCTTGTCTATCTTGAGTGATCCTGAGAGACACCATAAAGAACTTCTGGTAACTGGCACTTAAAACCATACCTCCAAAAATGTTGTTTTTCTCAAACAGAAAAACATGCAGGATCAATGCGTTTAGTCTCTCTGAATTTATATCCAAACTGAACAGCTATGGTACTGAAAGAAAAAGAAACTGATGGCCCAGAGCCTGTGTTCCTAAAGTGTCTCAGAGTAGGATCATTTTATTTATTATAATCTAAAAGGCTAAACCTATCCTGTACTTATACCTACACCATAGCCTTTAGGATATGGGCGCTGATCATTTACTGATCATTTTCATCCAGGTTCAGGTGATTATGAATACAAAACATGACCAATAAAACCAACTATATAGGTCCAATGCTAGTTCTGTCATTCAGCATAATAGAAAAACTAAGATGATTTGTCATGTTGAATCTCTTTTGAAACGCTGCAAATGATTATACATATTTTTCTGTGCAAATAAAAAATATTATAATCTATCACCTGAAGTTGTTCCAGCATTTCAACACAATGGATTCAGTGAGGACTTTTTTAAAAAAGTTTTCTTTGGGTCTTTTGTTACATAAAAATTGATTCCTACCAGCAAAATATATAGCAGTAAAAATCACATTCCCATACATTTAATCTCAATCAAAAGCTCAGTGCAAAAATATCACACAAGGCAATGTTAAATGTGTTCAGCATCCACAGTGTTACTGCATTTTGACCTTTCTACCATCTGATGGCTGTTTCAATAGCCATGCAAGGGTCTGGCTACTGTATCAATAAGCCAATCAGAACACAGATTTTCCAGGAAGTAAAACATACACAGTAAACCACCGACAGAAGCCTCCCTATAGGTGTCCCAAGGTTCAAAACTCACAACTACTTCAACATGAGCTGCATCACAAGTCGGTACAAAAAGTAAAATATAGTTTATTTTGTTAATATAATGGCTATAGATATATAGTAGTAGATAAAGAAGTTACAAATAAATTGCCATTTTCATGGTTTAGGTTGTCTCAACCCTCTCAAAAACCCCATATATGGTGTCCAAGTTCTGCATTTCTGTGCCTAGATATACGGAAAAACCAGTCGGTTCAGTCCATTTAAGACTAAAAGAAGAGTGGAGGGGTTTGCATCCACTCAAACTGGGACCCGAAATACATATACATATATATATACATACATACATATACATATAGAGTGGGGAGAACAAGTATTTCATACACTGCCAATTTTGCAGGTGTTTCCTACTTACAAAGCATGTAGAGGTCTGTAATTTTTATCATAGGTACACTTCAACTGTGAGAGACGGAATCTAAAACAAAAATCCAGAAAATCACATTGTATGATTTTTAAATAATTAATTTGCATTTTATTGCAAGACAAGTATTTGATCCACTACCAACCAGTAAGAATTCCGTCTCTCACAGACCTGTCAGTTTTCTTTAAGAAGCCCTCCTGTTCCCCACTCATTACCTGTATTAACTGCACCTGTTTGAACTTGTTACCTGTATAAAAGACACCTGTCCACACACTCAATCAAACAGACTCCAACCTCTCCACAATGGCCAAGACCAGAGAGCTGTGTAAGGACATCAGGGATAAAATTGTAGACCTGCACAAGGCTGGGATGGGCTACAGGACAATAGGCAAGCAGCTTGGTGAGAAGGCAACAACTGTTGGCGCAATTATTAGA
>JACXGI010007388.1:0-37594 GCA_016801175.1 Esox masquinongy
TGGGCAGCAGGGGCCGCTGGCGGCTGCGGCTCCTGGGCAGCAGGGGCCGCTGGCGGCTGTGGCTCCTGGGCAGCAGGGGCCGCTGGCGGCTGCGGCTCCTGGGCAGCAGGGGCCGCTGGCGGCTGCGGCTCCTGGGCAGCAGGGGCCGCTGGCGGCTGCGGCTCCTGGGCAGCAGGGGCCGCTGGGAACACCCGGCGCCTTGGGGCTGGCACCGGACGTAAGGCAGACTGCGGAGTAGCAGCTGGGGGAGCAGCGGGCTGCGGAGTAGGCCGCGAGGCGGCAGCAGGCCGCAGAGCAGGGAGTGGGGGACACCAAATGGCCAGGGGACTACCCGTCCAGTCCACACCGTGGCAGGTAGGAGGCACGGGCTGCCGTTTCCTCCTACGGCCTCCTCTCCTACATCCCGTCCCCTCCGCCTCCTGCATCTCCTGTCGGAGCCCTTTTATCAACTCTTCCTCCTGCCGAGTGAGGGGCTTGACCGCTCCCCATTGGTCTACGCCCCATAGCGCCCCCCCAAAATTTTCTTGGGGCGACCTCCAGCCTTGCTCCATCAGGGGGTCTTTCTCCACTCTCCCATAGACCACCTCCTCATCTTCCGAGGAGAAGGAGTCAGACCCCCAATTACCCCTCCAGGTGTAACCTCTTCCTGGAGGGGTTGCCTGATGGTTCCTTTGCTGGTCGATCATTCTATAACGGTGATGGTAGTGGAGGAACCAGGCACAGGCAGATCACACTCGATGTAGGGTTTTTAATGAAAAAAACAAACACCGAGCATACAAAACAAACTTAATGAAAATAAAGGGGCTGATATTTTAACAGCAAACAGGAGTACTCACCGGTTACCGGTTACATGTTACATACAGACAGCAACAACAAAGATCGACGAATGTGGGGAGCAGAGGGGAAACATTTAAACACATACAAATGAGATAATTGGGACCTGGTGTGAATGGTTGAAGACATGTGACACGAAACAAGTCTGGGATGTGTTTGTGTGTGACGGGAACAGGGGATGCACAGCACGGTGGCGCTGAACCTCACCGTACCGTGACAGTACCCTACATTATATCTTGTAAAATAAGAAATACCAGAATCTGCTAATCATGTTATGTACTATGCAATGTTTGTCACACTGCTGGAAATATGGGAATATATTTCAGAATATATTAGGCGTTAGTTAGGAGAAGGAAGTACAAAAGCTGGAATAAGTAGGAACATTCTAGCCAATGAGAGGGCGGATTTGCATGTAAACAACCGGCACAACATTGATATAGGCTAACAACACTGATATAGGCTAACATCATTTATCACTAACCATTGTGCATAAGTGCTTTTGCAGTATGACCAATTCTTACCAGTCAGCTCTGACAGGAAGTAATTTGCCCTCTTTAGTAAATATTCTCACGTGTCAGGGGTGTTTTCAAAGTTGATTATACATTCTAATATCAATACTTTTTTATTAATTTTCATGTATTGTCAAAATAATGTAAATTAAAAAACAGTAGCCTATTTTGGTACAAGATAATGCACATTATCCACAACTAAATTTCATAACCCTGTTGTCATCCTATGCTCTATTAAATAAAAACTGCCTTAATCTATAAACAGTGGATGCTCTAGAATCTTTTAAATCATCGTGAAAAACAGGTTTGAAAGGACAGTACTAAATGAGGCTGTTCTGCTCTATCTGAGCACCAAGCCTATCGGAAGGGTAAAGAATGACAATCCTCCTACCTTTATCATCATAACAAAGTAAAGATGATCCAACAATTGCAAAAGCATTCACATAAAGAATAGAAGAAGCTTTTTCAAGTTATACAGCATGTTTGGCTTCCCACTCAGGTCCCACATGTACAAGCCTTTGATTTGAAAATTGTCGCAGAGGCGGAATGTATTAAGCTCTCTATGCATAATTCATCTACGATTTACACAGCACTTTGTTTGCTTTGCTTTTCTCCATACTTTTCTGGTGACAGAGTTACTTTCCATTCAAAGGCTTCCAAGGTGACAATAACAGATGTGCGTCTGCACTGATACATCACAGTCCACTTTAAGGACGGGATGCAAACATTTAAAATGCAGGTAAATATGCATTTCATCAAAGATATGCTAAACTTTCAACTCGTTTAAAGTTGAATAAAAAAATCCTAAAAAATATTCACAAGACTCATCGGTGTAATCCAATATCAAACAACACTGTGTCAATAAATTCCTCAGTAAACTCATCAAAGAGTGCACAGGAGTAAAATAGTGGAGGTGTGCAGCAGAAGAAAGGAAGATTCCAAAGGGACATCCATCACTGTGTGGAAGAGACAAACCTCACTTTGTTTCATCTGCTGTTGTTCTCAGAGATCCACAGACTTCGTGCTGCAGCCATGAATTAAATACATCAAAGTGCCACTGGTAAGAAGTTGTCTAGTGGTTGACAGGAAGCTGAAAGCACTCTGAAACAACCAGACTGTGATCTGACCTGTCACTAGGACTTTGACGGTAATTGAAAATCCTCAATACTTGTATTGAAGACAATCATGAAAATAATATCACCGCCAAAACTATTTTAATATATTCATAAAACATTTTTTTAGCAACTTTATTTTTATGTCAAACATTTTTATAAAATGCTAGAGTTTTGTAATTGCCTATCACCACTCATTATGCTAACAGTCTGTGTTAAACTGTCTACATCTCCTCTTATTTCCAACTATCTTTTATGCTATGGAAGCACTGAGATGTCTAGGAGTGCGGTGGCAGTTATGTCTATTCCAAAAGTTTCATACCATAGCCTGCTTGTCTGGATTCAATCATAACCAATGGTTTAGTGTTTCTCTATTCATCTTAATTTGATTCTTTAACATCAGTTACAAAGGATTTAATCACTTGTGGATATAAAGGGTGTGTGAGAAATAATAACCCATGCTCAATAGTTTAATTATTTATCCATCTATGTGTACTGTTGAAAATATGCCAGGTCAACATCGATGCCAGCATTTTCTAATTAAAAATAATGTGCACCATTAGTCAACCTTCCATAAATATATAGGTACACTACCATTCAAAAGTTTGGGGTCACTTAGAAATGTCCTTGTTTTTGAAAGAAAAGCTAATTTTTTGTTCATTACAATAACATCAAATTGATCAGAAATACAGTGTAGACATTGTATAGACATCAAATTCAGATGAAAAAAGGGAAACGCTATGTAGCTGAAGTTAATGAAAATCTGCCTGTTTGTAACAAGCATTGTAACAAGTGTAAATTTGTACACATTTGTAATCACATACCACAATTATTACCAGTTACATTTTATTATTACACTGTAACGATGGGTTGTTACAAATAGTAACATAGTAACATGTAATAGTATACTACAGATGTAATTACACTGTAACATGTATGCAATCACTACAAAGTCGCTCTTGATAAGAGCAATAGCTAAATTACTAAAATGTAAACAAGGACTCCTGAAAATGAATGGTTAACACAATTATTTGGCAGATCTCCCAAAAAATGTTAATAGTAATTATTTCCCTCGTAAATAGATACACCCTATTTGTTTGATGCTTTAAGCCACTGTTTCATGAAATAATAAGAAACAAAGAAATAAATCAAGAGGACGATTGACAAGACTTTTTAAAAAATTATTCACAACCTGACTCCCACATCCCTCCCAATGTTTCTCCTGATGTCGCCAAATGCAGACAGGATACAAACATTGCCTTTTTGTTATTATATGAGAAGTGAAATCCAAGTACTGTACAAATGAAAAATGGTGTTTAACCTGAAAACCAACAGAGTGCTTCAATTAAACAGTGAACACTGTGGTATATTTTCGAACTGCAGACAGCGTTCTGTTCAACTGTAAGCAACAGAATTGCTTCTCATCAAGACTTAGGTGGAATTAAATGTTTTTCGATGTGCTTTGACATGATACTGAACTGACATATTAGAACCAGAGTATATTGAAGAGGATTTCAGACAAAGGGATCAGTTGTGGGAAACTTTGTGGTAACTCTCTAGCTATGCCAACCGTCAATGTATTAGCTGCAATAAATGGGATTGTGGACAGGCCTGGAATGGTCAATGCAAGCATGACTAATGATCACATACTGTGTCACAAACAACTGCATTTTCAGTGCAAATCCATTGAAAAAGACAGCAGCAGGTTGAAGACGGCAAAAGTAAAGTAATTTGATTGATTTCTGCCTTACTTATTGCTAAACAAACACCCCATGCATGTAGGCTGAATCTCAGCTGGGCAAACGTTCTGAAAGAGCAGTTGTTTATGGGCTAGCTTGTAATTACTGTAATTACGAGTATCTACAGTACGTTCGCAATGAATGCTGGAACTTGTGGTATTCTATCTACAAACAAGTACCTCACGGGCAGAAACCTTTTTGTTGCCCTTGGTGACCACAAATCAGAGACAATAAAGATTACATGTAAGTTCCACAAGGTTCGAGGTTTGGTCCTATACTGTTTAACCTATACATGCATCCTCTTGGAACCATCATTAGAAAGTATGGTATACATTCTCACAGCTACAGTATGCTGATGACACACAACTTTACATCTGTGTCCCCTGATGAATTTAGCCCCATTGACACATTGATTAAATGCATCACAGACATTATGGATGGCACCATTTTTTTTTAACAAGGAGAAAATGGAGGTTTTGATTGTTGGTACCAAAGTCCAAAGAAAGGAACTGACTGCTCATTTAATTTCTCTTGATCAACAGTCAACCCATCAAGCAATTAATCTTGGTGTGATTTTAGACTGTGACCTAAACTTTGAGGCCCATATCAGACAAGAGATGAAAACAGCTCTTTGCCACTTAAGGAACATAGCAAAGGTCAGCCTATTTCTCTGCCAGGCAAACACTGAGAGACTGATTCATGCATTTATCACGAACAGACTTGAC
Source organism: Esox masquinongy (assembly GCA_016801175.1). Lineage (NCBI taxonomy): Eukaryota > Metazoa > Chordata > Actinopteri > Esociformes > Esocidae > Esox > Esox masquinongy. Next base: position 4,920 of record JACXGI010007388.1, read on the forward strand.
TGATGCAACTCTCTACTGTCGGGCCTTAACCAAAACATTTTGGCATACTGTGATTAATTAAAAATGCAGCTGCACATGTTCTTATCAATACCAAACAGAGAGGACACATAACACCTATTTTAAAGACTACATTGGCAGCCTGTTCTTTTTTTTGAATTGATTACTTTTGATTTTTAAATCACTACATGGCCTTGTAACCTGAATACTTGTCTGACATGGTTTTTAGATATGTGCCTGTTCAGTCTCTCAGATCATCTGGTACTGGACTTAATTTGATGTTCTGTAGTCATTCATCCCCTTTGTTTTAACCTCTTATTTTTATTTTATTTTTTCTTCATTTCATTTCATTTATATCTTTACTGTATTTCATGCATTTTATCAAAATATTATTTATTAACTGGTTTTATTCTAACTTACCTGTTAAGCACCTTATAATGCATTTTGTAAGAAATGTGCTATATAAATAATATTTGATTGATTGATAATGTAAGTCATTTGGACACATGGACACATTCTACCCTATGAAGGCTTTTATTTATTTACCGCCTTTTATTTGTTTTCCAACTTTGTTTTTCCTTTTGATTTAGTCATAAACAATTCTTATCTTGATAAGATTATGGCAACATTTCCTCATAGACATCCACACCAAACCCCACAGCTTTTTTCCACACTGCTCCTCCAACCAGGTAGACACGCGGGTCACCAAATGACCTCAGATGGCTCTGACATTGTTGCTAGAGTGCAATGAGAAGTAGGAATCCCTGTTGGCGATTCCTACTTCTCCCCAGGCAATGTCGGCCATTTTGCATTGCTGGCAGCACAGCCCTTAACCAAAGTTGTCTTTCAATCCCTTTGTTGTGTTTTCCACAGTCGTTTCATCTCCAGCACTACAATAAATTCAAAATGAATGGCTACTGTAGCAGCTGACGACTCTACACTATTGTATACAGCGGTTAGGATAGCTCTCACTTGAGAGAGTTGGCTACCCTCAGCATGGCTGGTTGTTTGGCTGGCACCAGGAGCTGAACATGCCAAGCCAACATCTTCCTATAATATCCCTTCGCCTTTAGCAAAGACTTCAGGGCACACTCTGACACTCTTCCTAAATCGGAGTAGCAGACAATTAGACGAATATGCAAACGGCGCAACACAAAAATGGTTTGGTCGAGTCACTAGGATGCCATTTTACAGTCATACTGTAGACAGTCACTTAGTACAGACAGTGATGACAAGAGATGTGCGAAAACCATAAACGGCACACTATGTGGCCTCTCCTTCGTCTCCCTAATTGACTTATCTCAGCAGGAGTCATCAATAATTAACACTAGGTTCTAATGAGCCTTAATACCCATTTAGGAGATAACACCCCATTTACCATCTGTATCTGAAGTGGTCACATTATACTACCCTTAAGGGTGACTGATGCTGTGCAACAATAAATTATCCTAGAAACTGTGGGAAAAAGATATAAACAATGATGTGCTAAATTGTGTCTTGCACTGTATGCAGACCATGTTCAGTGTTTTCCTCTGACTGACAACATCAAAATAACTGTAGACTACTGGAAAAACACAAGTAAAATAGAGGCAGGCACTCTATTTAGAGAGCATATCAAACACATGCAAGGCAGACTTTTTCATCACTTCTGCTACCACAATATTCTAATGTAAAACAGAAAATGTTTTATATGCCAAATAGCCACAGGGTTTCAATTTCGGCGGTTCAGAAACAGAAGGCAAACAACAAACATGGGCTGGATTATTATAATAAATCAGGTAGATCAAATGAGAGCAGGGTAAAGAAAGGGAGAAAAGTTAATGTGCGAACAAAGGGGGGAAGAGAACAAAGCAGGAGCATGAGGCTCTTCCAGAGAAGGTAAGAGGTCAGGGAAAACCACAAACATAAAAAGAATAGTCCTAATGGCAACTGGCTTGTCCAGAAAAAAACGCAACACCCCTAAATTGTCTATGACATCACGTGTTTATTTTGAACCATTTCAATAGTTAAGTGGTGGGGTTTGTACTGATTACAAATTGCATGTGTAACCTCACCTGTCCAAACCAACAGTGGGTTAGTCATCACAGGGTAGGCCATCAGGAGCCACAGAGACACGATGGGAGGCTGTGGTGTCGAAGTCCTAGTGGAGGAAATCACAGGCATAAAACCTGGATACAGGTGTTTTGAGGGAGGCAATGCTGCGCCTGGCATTTATGCAATGGAATTAGATGATGAGTAAGAAGATGGTATGGTTTGGTGAAAATTCCTCGGATTTGTACGTTGATGTTGTAGTTCCTGGTATGCCACTCGGCTGAAACTTGTTGCATTCTTTCATGGAGAATTAGGGATCAATGTATTCCAACTTGACTTGCACCATTCACGTGGTACCTACACTATCTGCAAAGCTAATATATGGAATTATTTGATGATGTTCATGCCATGGATTATTTATTAATAGGTGTTTCAGATGTGAAGCATTCCTGGTGTCATAGAGCATCACAATTAACATGCTTGTTTGTGAGGTTCTGTTGTTGTAAATATGTTAGTTATTGCTATAAAGTGTGCACGTGTTAAAGAGTTGAAAACAATGGTTGCATGTCCCAGCAAACCTCGCTGTTTGGATTTGTGAGCTTTTTGAGCCCAGTTTACAGTTTTTGGCACAGTTCAGATTTACATAATTTATTTCGACTACTTCTTGGTCCAGATCCTCTTATTTCTGTAAAATGCTTTTTATTGGACCAGTGTCATGGAATAGGCAGAGACTTCAAACAGAAAAAAGAGAAGAGAGTGCTGAAACTACTACAGAAAAGCATCAATTGTACATTTAAATATAATAAATATTGCTAAATTTGATTACTTCCCATCCCAGACTTTATGGAGACTTTCTAAACATAGGCCACTCCTCAAAAAAACCTACAGATAGTGTTTTCTATTCCATCAAAATCTTTGCAGCAGAAATCAGGACACAAAAGATCTGTATTGCGTTAACAGACATATGTTCATCACTATCGAATATCAGATGTTTGTAATTATTTATAGCGTTTCCACCCCAGCCTTAATTGCAATGGCTGGTTCAAATGAATCCCAGCCTTACGTCACATGATTATATAATATTTTCTATACATTCCTCTGTCCCAAGACATATTTAGAGCTTTGCCTCCAGACATTTTCAGTGGGATGTATAGTACACAATCCATTAGATGTTATTTAGCTCTTTTGCCTTCTCTCTGAAGCCTGTTCAGTTATCTGGGTTGACTGTGGTTCAGCCAGGCATCTGGAGAGGACATCTTCAGCAGGGGGTTGTAACAGTCAAACGTGTCCAAACCAAAGTCAAGCATCTCCTGTTTGAACTTGGACTCTCTGGAGATCACCTGTGGACTGACCCTGTTCCCTGCACACTAGATGCAACCAGCCATGCAGAAAGACACAGAAAAAGAGAGAGAACAAGGAAGCGTTTTGCTGGTCTAGACTTGGGCTTGCCTTGTTATAGCGTGGCTTGTCAGGAATAAAGCCTTTGTTTACCCTCGCTAGGTCAATCTTTGCTACTCGCTCTGTGCTCGACCTGTCAGGCATGACAATCGATACAAGCAGAGACTGTGGTTGCTGTGTAAAAATAGGGGAGAAAATGACACGCTGGACCTGTTGACTTGGCTGAGGAGTTTTGGCATTAAAGAATCCTTGATAACCTTGTATAAAATAATCATTTTTCGAAATGTCAAAATCCTTTTAATTTCACTGTTCTTGCTAGAATAGGCTTAGCTGCTAAAGCCCTTGAAATCTCAGGATTACCTCAATATTTCTAATTTAAATATAGCCTCAAGCACAGCACAGACTAATTTCCCGGTGTGCCCAAATTAATGAAAAAATATCATTTGTTACCCCGAGTGAAAACACATGCGCGCACTGACACACACACACACACACACACAGTGAACCCTGGGGAATGGGGCCACAGATAGATGACAGGGTTTGGCAAAAAAAAAATCAAAGGGCTATTCGGCATAATATTCTGAGGTAAAATTAGAACAATGTGGCTGTTTTCTTAAAGCTCATAGCAATAAAAACGACCGTAAAAAAAGAAGTGATCTTCCCTGATACCTTAAAAGACAAACAGCAATGAAGGCCCCTCCGAAAGTCGACCCATTGATTACACAGCCCAATTACACAGCCTTCGTTAAGGTCGTCCAATCGAAACAAATCTGCCAGGAAGAGCGGGCGATCTTTACTGAACCACAATCTATTAACCAACGGAGCCTCCCCAGTGATAAACAAATGGACAACAGCTAATTGCATGCATATCTCGATAGAGGACAGGTTTAGGGAATGGAATTCTTTAAATTTAATCGGTTCAATGCAAGGAAGGAAGGAACTAGGGAGGTTAAAACAAATACACAGATAATAAGACTACATAATAAAATGGGTAATAGTTTTATATAGGTTTTCCAATTAGGCCCAAAACCAAATGTGTTGTTTGTATATTGGACTGGGTCTAACCACCTGGTATTGGTAAAGGATTGTTCCAAAATATCTTTTACAGGTTTGTCCAACAGTTTATTTTCTAAAAAAGGGGAAAAGCCATATTCATCACTGAATACAACCCCCCACACCCACATTTCCGTCAAGAAGCATACACTCTTATTCCGGGCGACTTAGAGTAACACATTCATTTTCATGCTGGCTCCCACGCTGTGGTAATTCAACCCACGGCCCCATGCGTTGCAAGTGCCACGCTCTACCAACTGAGACACCTGTCAGGAGCACTTTCTAAGCCACTCGCTTGGTGCTCCTTCATCTGTCACAGCCTGGAAGCAGATGTTCCTATAGGTTGTGGCAGCAGGCAGACACCCACACCCCACCAGTTCACCCCTCCTCGATGGAGAGAGCGAATACCCTCTGCCCCCCGGAACCCACTTTACATCCACTTCATTAGCTTTCATCTACAGGCTAGATGAGCGGGGAGACGAGGTGTGGCTCCAACTGTTGTTGGCTTTCCTCTACAGTGCGGTGCAGTAATGAGGGATGACGTCTGGCTCCGCTATGCCCGACTAGCCGAATACGATGACAGGTGGGCATTGGGCCGACAGCAGAGCGCTGATGGAAACGGAAAAGGTTCAACTTGCTGGCTAAGCGGAGACAGCATGCGGGACTACACACACAGCTGCCTAGATGTTAGGTGTATGTTACAGTGCTCTCACTGTAACGGTATAGGGCAGAGAGTAAACATCGCGAACATGAGGGTGAAAATGACACGTCTAGCAAATGTATTTCAGCCGCTGATTTTTCTTTTTAATCCTTCTCAAATGCGGGAGGCTGGTGGCTATTTAATTCGGGAGGACTGGCTCATTGTCATGACGGGAGCGAAATAAAAGGAATGTTATCAAACACATCGCAGGCATGGTTCCAATTGTTAGGTACCAGTCCATGTGCTTCATTCCTGACAAAAACTAGGTGCCGTCCTCTCCTCACCAGCTTCCTGGGATTTCAAATATTGACCATTTGCATTGATCATTTCCATTTACTGGAAATATCCCTTGTGACAAAACAAAGCGTATACGTACTGCAGGACCGTCTGGATGCCTGTGAAATTGGGTCCTGGGCATTCTTCAGGATCCCAGTAAATAAAAGTTACATAACTTCATAGAACTAAGACATACATCCTGAAGAAATCAAGTCAAACCATGTGGCAGATTACCCATCATTGCCGTACGATGTTAATCATGTTTTGATAGCAATGTATTGTGAATCATCACATCACATTTCTAGGACCAAGAAAACCCAAACACACGGAACAATAGTATGTGACGCACGCACTGACAGAAAAACAGACAGAGAAACAGAGGTTAAAAAGACGGTTAAAAATGATCATAGTGCTGTCAAGGCATAACATCACGAGGCTCCGGGAAGGCAGACAGGAAGAAAGATAGCTCTGGCAGGGTAGACATTTTAAATTTCTTGCTAATGATCCAAGCTTTATCCAGACATTCGTTTGTCATGGAATTGTTCAAAGGTATCTTATTTAGGGATGAGCTAATTGGTGGAAATACACTGGAATATCCTTGTAACCAAGGCAGTGTTATCCACATGGGCTACGTAGGCTGCAGCCAAGGGCTGTGCCACTAGGAGGCCTCAGTGAGGGAAGCATAAATGTTTATTAAATGTTGGTTGTTTTAGCAATCTTGTCATTTAGAAATTGTGTTTTGTGTTTCAGATATACCCATACCTTTTGTGCCGTCACGAGAAAAAAAAATGTTACTATCAACCCAAAGTTTAACATTGTAGGAAAGGGGGCAATGTTAGAATAATGCCAGTAACATAAGGGGACTGTATAAGGGACTGCGCTCACATTTTAAAGAAGTTAATCCTCTAGCTGAGTGAATTCCACATACAGCACTTTCCCTTATAAACCTTGTGGTTATATGTAGTGTGCCCTAATGTACCGAGGCCAATAGATTTTTCAGATATGTCCAATCTATCTTCAACTTTTGCCCAAATACTTTCAGGCAATGGTAAATGGTCACAGATGGGCTTGAAACAAATGCAAATAAACTTATTGAGAGATTAAAAGGTCTATCAGACAGAAGGTAGTCAGCTCATTCACAGGCCACTAAGAAATTTGATCTAAATCACCCAAATATTCAAGACGCTCTGACAAAAATAGAAGACAATGAAACACAGAATTTGAATGTAATCTTTCAAAGATTTCAGTCAGTCAGCACAGCCCTACAAAAAGGATGGATTTGGAGCTGGTAACAGTGATGGGGTTAATTAGCTTGCTTAACACTAGAACCGCCAAGCCTTTCAGACCAACAGTATCAGCCAGAGCCGAACGACATTTCTCATCATTAGCATACCAATCGGCCCTATTAGCATACGCATTCTCCTCTGCAGCATCACCATCCAGCCTGAGCATCAGTTCATCTACTGGGTCGTCATCAAACTATATAGAAGTCTAAAAAATTATTAATTACAGATTTTTTGTTTGTTTTAAATGGTTAATGAATTTGAAAAAATACAAGAATGTGTTTGTATTGAAGGTCTTATCATACGAAAAAAAACACTTAAAAAATAATACATAGAACAATTATTTCTAAGAACACAGGTTATAGTATTTTCATTTGTTTATCAGGCCCTACAAATGTACAAAATGAAAATTACACAATACTTAAATTATTAAAAGATAAATCCATCAGAATTTAGTTTTCATTTTGATGTAATTTTGATGATGTACAACGTAAAATAAATGACATTATCGACCAGTTTGCGAAGATCAAAGGATATATGCATGAATAGGCCTAAAGCACGGTTGCTTGGTAAACCCAAAAAATTTCAAAGAATAACACATAGGCTATAGCCTATTCGTAGAAAAAAATTGATAGATCCAAGGATATGTAGCCTCTCCAAGTAAAAACATTGCAGTGTATTATTCAATGTATTTTATTTGTAAATTTGATTAGCAGAGTAAAAGGATGATCAAAGGATGGTTTACTGTAGCCTACACTGTCACGGTGCCTCCCGTGATCATGCCTCCCTCCGGGGAATCTCGACTACATCGCGCCCTGTAGCCGGCCTATTAGCCACCACTGTCCATTCTTCTGGCTGCTACAATAGCAACGCATTCAAGGAACACCCCAGACTCTCCACTATTACGCACACCTGTTCCTCATCACATCATCCCGGACTTCCCATTATTACACACATCGGATCCTCACTACAACAGCCTATAACTGCCCTTGTGTTTGTCGGTGTCTTTGTGGAGTATTGTCTGCTAGTTGTCCGTGTGTGTTCGTTGTTTTTCTCACCTAGTGTGCTTGTTCCTTTGTATCAGTTCTAGTTGTTTCTGCCTTCATTGTATTACGCATTACGCTTTTCAGCTCACAAAACCCTTGTTTCACCGTTCATCCTGCGCCTGGGCTCCTTACTTACCACAGCATGACATACATGAATAACAAAATAAAAAAATGTAAATTTTATTAGAAGAGTAAAAGGATGATCAAAGGATAACTTACAGTAGTGTCTCGCAGTGGCATTTCATTTTGTGAATAATTATTTAGCCTAATACATTTCAGTAAAATATGCAGAGAAAATTCAAAGAGAGATGATAGGATGTGTATGTGATTTTGTTTCTCTTTCTCTCAACTCTCCAAATAAAAACAATAATGTGTAATATGTTTGATGAATTGATAACTGGTGATCGTTGGTATTTCGTTTCATGAATAATTTTTTAGCGTAATACATTTTTAGAATCTTAATCTTAAGTAAAATAAGCAGAGAAAATTCAAAGAGAGAAGATAGGATGTGTATGCGATTTTGTTTCTCCTAAGATAAACAGTAACATGTATTACCTTTGTTGATTTGATGGTTGACTATTGGTAAAGAATGTCTGGTATTTCGTTTCTTAAAAAAAATATTTAGATTTACATTTTAGATTTACATTGAATGAATTAGCCTACACAAGATGCTGAATCTCCTATTGAAAAACGATAACGTGTGATACATATGTTGTATGTAGCGTATATCATTTGTCAAGTAGCCTGTAACATTTGTATTATGTTTCAATAATAATCTAATTAAATTGTTGAATGGTATAAGTCTGAAACAACTTGCCCTAGAAAACGCAAGATTGGTCCAGCCGAATCCGAAACACCTGCATGCATTCTCAGAGAAGAAAAATTCAGAGTGGAGGCTTGTCATGCAATGATAGAGAAGTTGTCTGGTGCAAAGACATGAGGCCCATTTGGGGAGACTTTGAAATTCTTTTGTTTTCTTACTTTCCAAGAATGAAATACACAAAGCAGGATGCAATTTACAAAAGAAGTATAACAATGATCTAGATTTAAGTTTTTCCTAAAGAACCCCTTAAATTTTTGCATTTTTCTACAAATGGTAGCACTGTCCAGACACCACAGAATATGTTTATTTTAGGACATTAGGGAAAAGGAACTCTATACTGTTTTCTCTAATGTGAACATTGCTCTCAAATTATTTTTGACTTTACCTGTCAAAAATGTGAGTGGTAAAAGGTATTTTTCCAAGCTGGGACAGAAAAAACATAAGCTTAAGACCTCAATGGGTGAACGGTGGTTTAACCCCATGACTCGGATGCCTACTGAATAGTGCATCACATGAACACCGACATTGTCAAAGACTTTTCTTCAAAGAAAAGCAGGAAAAAGATCCACTTACGTAACAAAATAGGTAAGTGGGATATGTTAATGCTTTACATAGACATCACAAAAATCTCTGCATTCTTCCAGCAATTTGGTGGGTGGAATTCTTGCCTGATAATGGCCTTGATACTGACATTTGCTGTGAGCCCCCAGCCTAAATGAATCTGCTTTTTTTTCTTCAAATCAAATGATGGACTCATACGGAAAATACTTTTTTCGGGATTGCCGTCAAAAAGTCATGAACAAATACAACTGTCGTGGGTGTCATGACAGGTCAAAACCATTCATAGTATCGACAATCAGGTACGTTCACGCACACACAAAAACCAAATTACTAAGTTGCACTATATTGCCTTGGACATACAAGGCAAGTTCTAACTTAAGCAAATATTGAGTTGGAAACAACTGTCCCAACCTCATGAAAGTGTAATTGTATTTTCGACATATTACAATGTGGTTCAAAATAGTTACTGTAGCAATACTAAACCCCAAAAAGTGATGTCCTAAGGATATTCAGCAGGATTCCCATTAGATCCCTTAATTGGTTTTGGGATGGCTTTCATAAAGGGCAAGGTTTCGTTGCATGATGGCTCCAAGTTAACGTTCTCTGGGACCTTTGCGCACTGCCCTGTAACTTCCCCCAGCTGTTACTGCACACCATTTCAGGACATTTTCACAACAATTTCAGGACTTATGTTTTACTAGTCCTTAGGACACTATGTTATTGTTCCAAGGGTACTTCTCTGAGGGACTGTTGTCTGGGGTGTTAGCACAGAGAACTGTGACGTCCAGCCACATCAGATCAGAAGACCCTCAAGCCAAGGTCACCAAACTCCCCAGTGATTACTTGTAAGTGCCAGCCGTTAGTTGTTTCCATTATCTCAAAAAGGGGAAAAGGAGAAAGCTCTGACAACAGACTGTCTTTCTTTTAATGATCAATAAACATCAGAACAAGTAATCCATGTGTAATCTTACAGTGTATTACACTAGAGCTAAATTACCCCTCTGTAAACACGCAGACACACACGCACACACACTTACAATCCACAGAAGTCAGGTAGAGATACTGACATCTTGTCTTTCCTCCTCATCTGTATAGAAGGGTGGTAAATCGCTAAAGGTGATCGTTGCTTTCACAGGGATTCATGTTCATAATTCTCTCTTTGTTAGAGTGTTGCTTAGCCTCAGGCCCTGCGGCAAGCAGAGAGACTTAATCCTAAAATGAACTTTCTATTACCTCTCTCCAGTGATGCCACTGGGGAAACACAAAGAAGCACCGCAGGGTCAACTGCTCACTGCTGGGAATGTCTATGACACATTCACACGGCCCATTAGATGTTTACTCTGCAGTCACAAGACCCTACAGTACTGCCCTGTCAAGGCCAAACCAGAGAGGGACAAAGTGAGAGTGGTTCGAGATGTACTGTACTATAACCAAGGTCAAAGGTAACACTGGCAGGACAGCCTGGATAACTTAATGTCAGCCGCAAATGGACTATCAGGGTCATGTTTGTTACCATGCTAAAAAGGCAGGGTTGAAAAAGTCGTTAGAAAGGAAAACACAGCACCAGGATAAAATGGAGTGGGTGAAGTGTTTACCCTTACTGCAATAGCTTTTTTACTGGACTCACACCATGGTGGGAATACAATACATTCCTCGTGCATTTTCAAAAATATATACAGCGTCTAGTTTGCTGTGAGCGTCTGGTTCCATTGGTGTAAACTGCATCCGGAGTAATAACAAGAACTGATGAGCTGCAGCGGTGTCACTGACATCTACATAACCTATTCATGAGTCTCGTGATGGAATCGCAGCTACCTTCCGTTCCAATCTCACAGGTGACACGGAAAAAGAGAGAGATTTTTGGAATTAGAGAGAGAGAAAGAAAGAGCATGACAGCAAGAGGGAGGGAGACAGATAAAGAACTAAATAAAGTAAGAGGGAGAGAGAGGTGCAGGAGAAACCAGGGGAGGAAGGGAAAAGTGAGTGAGCAATAGAGCGGGTGATAGCAATTATTGGAACAAAAAAGGAGAGTATTTCAATAAACCTTGGCGCCTCACTCTCTTCCACACACAGCGTAAGCTTCAACCCTGTGCTCTGCATATCAACGATGCAGACACCGCACCGCTGGAATACACAATCTATACAGACAGCAGCGGGACCAAACGGCCCCTTGCCATTATGTATTCCTCTACTGCACAGCAGAAGATGGGTGGAAATGCAGCTTTGCATAAGTCGACTGAAACCACCTCTTTTGTGTTGCTCTTTCCAGAGTAACTCACATGGGTCAGGGCAGCCAGGCAGGCCTGAGTAGAAATGAGGGACAAGGGCTGACATGGGGCATTACGCATCAGCAGTGATCCTCTATCTCTCTTTCTCCCTCTCTCTCAGTTGTTCTGTCAGCCTCGCTCTCATATTTCATGTTTCCCCCAAAACACTGTTCAAAACTGAAACATGAGCAAACCTGGTGTTAAAACAAGGCCCTAAGGTGCTTAGAGGCAATGTCCATCTGTGAAACACTATCCACATTTGAGCTACGTTTCAGTTGGCAGATAAAAGTGGACAGTGTCACGTGTGGGAGCTGCAGGAGTCCCTCTCATCTCCAGGGCAAAGGCAGATGGCAGCTTGTTCTGACTGTGTGATACACGGCGCCACCAAGGACACAGTGACCACCTACCTGAGCTTTATAAGGACACAACATGACCCCCTACCTACAATAGGGCATATTAGAACATAGTGACCACCTACCTGAGCTTTGTAGGGACACATCATGACCCCCTACCTACAATAGGGTTTAAAAGGACACAAAGTGACCACCCACCTGAGATTTACAATGGTTAATAAGGACACATTGTGACACATTGTGACCCGTACCCAAAACCACCTACTCATTCCCTGGGACTTTGATAAAAAGGACTCAAACCTCTGGGATGAAAATGTGACTATGGAAAAAATTGAAGTTAGCCACCCCAGGTCTGTGTACACCATCCATTTTTTTTTTTTACTTTTTCTCTCTCCCTCTGAGCCCATGGCCCATAATCAGTGCATTAAACCTAATAATGGAATATTGATCATAATGAATCAGCTAACGCCAGGATAAGCCAGGCCGCTGTCTGCTGAGCAGCAAGGTTGAATGTACAGGGCCCATAACTCCACAGCAGAGCCTGGCGCAGCAGTACAAAGAAAGGACCAGGCTATTAGTAGCTGTCTGAGTGATGAATGGCTTTTAAGCACAGGGGTCCTTGCAAACCGCCGCAGGCTCCTCGGTCCGGGGATGGCCAAGGCCACCTCAGCGGCCGACTGGCCTGTGATTAACACAGGTGGCTCAAACAGGGTTATGTAGACATGCACGCTCAGCTATGCCGGGGTTGGGTGGTTAGCAGGGAGGGGAATTAGCCAGGTGTGGCTAGACCTCTGAACTGCTAAGTAGTAATAATTGTGCTTTCTACTGCTTTTGCATTCCAGGGAGGGGTAAGAGGTCTCATCTAGGGCTAAGAGAGATGGGGTCAGCAAACAAGGTTTAACACCTAAACACATGATTAACCCAAGTTCTAGCAGGGTGGAGGAATGGCATCCAAACTTCTTAGGGAGGTTATTTTCTTTCAAGCAAAGACTGCTACCATTGAACACAAACAAGATGACACAACCAGAAAGACCCAACCAGAGAGGGGGGCCCAGATTAGAGCAGGTGTCTAAGTCACTGCCTCACAGTACAGCTCCGTCTCTACAGCCTGAGATTCAAATCCCAGTCACGCCATACCAAACCGTGGTCCCAGGTTGGTGAGTTGGATGACAGACAGGGGTTGCTTTATGTTACGTTCACAAATCTTTCTGGGGTTGGTTGGCTGTCTGCAAGCAGAATTGTGGTTGTTGGGAACGTGCTCACCTCCCAGCGCGTATTTGTCCGATGTGATAAAAAGCAGAACAGCTTGGCGAGATGTGCATTGGAGGAAACATTTATTTTGAAACAGTTAAGGAGCTAAAAAACAAATGTGCTCCTTATTTAAAAAGAGGCAGAACAAGATACAGCAAACTAGCACAGAAATTATACAGCGATATTCTCCAGACAATACAATACATCGTAAAAGACAATGTTGGGATATGTAACTTAATTAAGGTAATATTATCCTTAACAACAGTGTTACAGCTCTGCCCTGAGCTATTAGGAATAACAATTTACAGAGACAGAGGCTATTTACAGCATTGAAGCAAAGTAAAGTGACATATTTCACAGCATGTTCTATCACAATTAATAATAAAACACACACATTTTTATAAATTGACTTGATCGATGTGTACTAGCCAAGGCTATACATGAATAAAAAGGCGTAATGGTTTTGTTTCAGAGTGAAAGCAGTGTTGAATTATTTCCCTCTGTCAAACAAACAGGAAAAGCAAATAATTGAGCAATTAGTTAAACTGTGTGGAGAGAAAACTGCTTTCAGCCATGCATGCCATCGGTCCCACCCATTTCTATCTAACCAATAAGTGAAGGTGTGGCCATTCAGTAGACTGGAGGATGATGGATAGACAGCACGCCACTGGCCCAATGATGACGGTCATCACAATCAGAATGACTTACATTTTAGTCATTTGGCAGATCCTCTTATACAGAGCAACTAGCAATTGCTAGTGAGAAGTGTCTTGCTCAATTTTGGACTGCAGCTTTTTCACCATGTCAGCTCTGGGATTCAAACCAGTGACTTGTCTGGTACTGTACCAACGCTCTAACTGCTTAAGCTATCTGCCGCCCCATGATGATAGGAAATCTGATTGATGTATTGGGTCTAAGTACATTTGTGCCTCAGTTAATAGCTGTTTGGAAAGTATTCAAACCCACCCCGACATTTCTCAACATTCTTCTCCCCCCAGCATTAGAAAACATGGATTTGATTTCGTTCGCGGTTTTCGTATTGACAGAGAGCTGAGATCCAGCAGAATGTTGGTTATGTTCAGTAACGCTTCAACTGGCCATTCCACGCTCCAATGAGCCCTGACTGGAATGACTTGTAAATAAATAGCTGCACCGTATTCTCTTGGCTCCCCGCAAAACAAGGACATATGCAAACTTCTGATTGTATGTGGAGGAGAAAATTGGAGTTGAGAAAGGTGGGGGTAAGACTTTACTGGTTGCCAAACCGGCTGTGGACATTTCTTGCTTGCTTGGACACATTCCTCAGGCTTTCCCAGCCTCTGATTATTAGAGCTGTGGGTGTGTGTGCATGTGTGCGTGCACGTTTGTATGCATCCATGTGTGTAGGAACCCATGTATGTGTGTGTGTGTGGTTGATAAAAGCAGCTGTCACTAAAGGTATCATTAACCCTCATATGGTATACATTAGTAGTAGTGCAATAATTCAGTATAATACTACAGTAATCAGAAAGTTAGGACTATAAATGTCACCTAAAATGTCACTGAACACAACCTCAATGATGACTGACAATGGCACCATATCATTAGTGTACCAAATGAGCATCAAAGAGGATTGACAAAATCACATTTTAGGCTTTTGGTTAAATTTCTTAGATGGGGCCAGAATTGTGTCTTGTCATACTGTCAATAAAATAAAATAAAAACAAGATTCTAAAAACTCTCTAAAAAACTTTATTGGTACAAAAATAAAATATTTGTCGGTATGCAATTTTTAAACAAAATTATGGAAATTATTGACCATTATACCATGACCCTATGAGCAAAAGACATCTATGAAATTATTTTGCTCACTGGGAAGAATCTAGTCAGTATTTAATACCTAAATAATATGATCTGGACTGAGATATCCATACACCTGGACAGTGCCACTAGCTGACGAGTGGCTGGGAAGCCCCATGTGGAGGCATCGTTGTTAGGGATTTCCTGATCTTATCACACTCTAGTGACTCCATCTGGCGGCTCAGGCCACAAAGCTAACTGAGGTTGTCTAGTAAGTTTGATGTCCTGTTTACTTCCTGGTTGGAAGACCAGGGGGGCCAAAATTACACTTTAGTTCCAGCACTAAATACTACTTCATTGATTACATTGTGTACTTTGTCCCATTTAGCATTTTTAAGAAGTGTGCACTAACTGTAAGTTTCTCTGGATAAGAGCGACTTACACTGGAATGTATATTTTTTGCAGATGCCTAGCTAGCAGACAATTTTCAACGTTCCTGAATCCACTGGGAGTTGTTGCAATGAGACAGGGCTGTAGATACGGTTGGGTTTGACAGAATTGGTAAGGGTTAGAAAAAGTGTAAGAATATACTGTAAGTTTTAAACACAAGCAGAAAAATTGTTCAGCCTCACATGCACGGTAAAGGCACAGGGAACTGAAGTAGTGTACTGTACTGGGGTCAGTCAATTGTGTTTCCAAGCCAGATCAGAGAGAAAGAGGCAAAACAACCTACTCACCACACACTCCGTGTAGCCTTCACTTGCTTAACATTAATTGCCAAGACAAACGGAGGCATGGCACTGGGTGCCTTTAACAACCCTGAAAAAATATGTAAACAACACATTTTTCACCCTGCCTTATTCCTTCACTCAGTCCTCAAGGGGCATCGCAAAGAAAGTTACTCTGAACTGCTAATGGAATATTCCATTAAAAAAGGCTAGACGAACTAACCTCGAAACATTGGTGTTCAAACCACCACAAAGGCCAAACTGAACGTTTAAATCATGTCGATTAGGTGCAGTTCGAGAAGAATATACATAAGTCAGTGAGCATAAAAGCATGGTTAAAAAATGAAATATGGCATGAAACTCATAGCAAGCAGACAGTTCATCTATGAAGGCCACAGAAAATAAGATACACAGAAAGGCTTTTTCAATTTCCTGTTGACACTTCCACCATGTAACGATACAATACAAAAAATTTGCCTTTACTTTAAAAAAAAGGGGTAAACTAAAATATACAATGATATCCTTGGAAAATACATACTTTCTGTCACGGTTGTGGAGGCAGGACACAGGCGCAGAGACGTGGTTGTAAAAATTAATCTCTTAATGTGGTGAAAAGGAAAAACAAAACTAAGAAGCAACGAAATGACGTTGAGCAGCAAGCACAAACATTACTCCACACACAAACAATAGCCAGGACATGACAGTGCCCACCCCTCCAAGGCATGGGCTCCCGACAGTAAGACTGGGAAACGCCCCAGGCGGGAGGGCAGGATGATGGTGCCCAGACAGGCGGGGCTCTGCCCCGCAGCAGGACATTGCGCTGGGACAGGTGGAGACTCCGGAGCAGGACGCAGCGCCGACGCAGGGGACAGCAGCTGGCCACCACTCCAGAGGTGGTGGCGGCAGCGGCTCATCGTTCCACCCCTCTGGCATTGGCAGTAGGGGCCCCACGCCGAGCCACTCCAGAGGCGGTGGCAGCAATGGCTCGTCGTCCCACCCCTCTGAGGGTGGCAGCCGCGCCTTGGGGTCCTTTGCAGGACCCCATAGCCCCCCCAAAACATTTTTTGGGGCTGACTCATCGTGGCGTCGTTGCCGTCGTCTCCGCCGGGGTTGCCCCTGGGCTGGCCAGGTCTGCAGCGGGTGACAGTAAGGGTTCTACTCCTCCTCGGCGTCGCTATCAGGCCAACCGAGGAGTTCCCCTACCATCCATCTCTGCTGGGTCCCAGTTTGGTGGAGTATTCTGTCACGGTTTTGGAGGCAGGACACAGGCGTAGAGACGTGGTTGTAAAAATCTATCTTTTAATGTGGCGAAACCAAAACAAAGACACAACCAAGTGCCATTGAGCAGCAAGCACAAACAATACTCCACACCGGGTGTGGACAAGAACTGAACTTAAGTAGGATCCCCAACTGGTGGAAATGATGAGCACCTGCCTTCAATTGGGGAGAACAAAAACAACCATAGAGATGCCTAGAGACATCTCTTTCTGTCAGGTCCTGACTATGGCCCCCAGCCCAGAGCAGAGATGGCTAGGGGCATAGCCAGGGCATTACACTTTATTCCACTCCAAAAAAGTCTACAGTAGTCTCTTTTCAGATTAAGACAATACTGTCAATAGACTTGCCTGGTCTTTCTGTATGCATTAAATACTATCCTGTGGGATGATGTGAATGTTTTGGCATGGAATTTCTAAAAGGCCTCCCAGAATCAAATTGTTATTACAGTGCCCAGCCAGAGTGTTATTATAGAATCTCTAATTTATGAAGAAATGAGAGGTAAGAGAGCAGTTCACATGAAAGGTGATGGAGATTCTTAATTTCCCTGTTTACTGTGGAAGAGGCAATGGCGTTAGATGTGTTGGCGTAAAGGAGTCAAACTCCAGAACAGGCTAGGAATCACTAAGCAGTCAGTAATTATTTCTAAATCAATATGGTGACAGGAAAGCTCTGGAGTGCCAAAGTACAGCCTGTTGGTTTGGAGCAGAATGATGCCTGTGGAAACTCCAGAGCTATGGTGTGAGGATCAGGATTGATTTACAGATGATACCTTTCAGCAGACCGACGGACAGACAGAGATTCCCCCTCGCATGCTAACAGGGAGAGCAATATTGATCAGGCCACTCAGAGGGCAGGATGTATTAGGCTAGAGCTTTATCTATTTATCATCGCTGAACTAGGTAAATATAGAGACCGTGTCTTCCAGCAACTGTACCTCTCATGAATTACATTTGTATGGAACTATTCTGTAAATCGCAATTACATTCAGTATCAAAATAAATAATTGCAATAATGTTCACTATCAACATATCCCCAGTGCTGATGGTCCTTAACGATTCACTATTACTTTGCTCCTAGGTTAGGATATGGTTAACCATACCTAGGGTTAGGATATGGTTAAGGTTATGCATGACAGTACTGGCGTTAGGGTTAGGAATTAGGTTAGGGTTAAGATACAGTTAAGGTTAGGCATCACAGTACTGAGGTTAGGGTTCGGATGAAGGTGAACGGTAAGGTTACAAAGACAGAAAACCGCCTGTCCAAGCAACGCAATTCCCCCAAAATAAAATGCGTTGCCTCTCGATGGAATCAAACTCTCAACCATTGGACTTAAAGTCGATTGCAGAAAAACCCACCCACCATCTCCAACCACAACACCCTAGCAATCAGCAACTCTAACTATCATAAGCCACCAGATTCTGATTGTAAACAGCACTTCTCATACACTGACACTGAATATAATCGCAAGTCATTAAAGAACAATAGCACTGGAATATGTTGATTTTGAACATAATAGCACTGCTGAATTTAGTAACATTTTCCAAAATAGTTACATTTCCACATAATTCCTGCAATGAAGTGTTGTCTTCCAGGGATACCTTGCAAATGCCAGTCAGTGCCGTTCAATCACTTATTAAGAAGTGGAAAATTCTGGGATCTCTTGATACCAAGCCAAGGTCAGGTAGACCAAGAAAGATGTCAGCCAAAACTGCCAGAAGAATTGTTCGGGATACAAAGAAAAACACACAGGTAATCAGGAGAAATACAGGCTGCTCTGGAAAAAGACGGTGTGGTTGTTTCAAGGAGCACAAACGACGATACCTGAGCTGCATGGTCGAGTTGCCAGAATGAAGCCTTTACTGCGCCAGTGCCACAAAAAAGCCCAGTTACAATATGCCCGACAACACCTTGACATGCATCACAGCTTCTGGCACACTGAAATTTGGAGTGACGAGACCAAAATAGAGCTTTTTTGTCACAACCATAAGCGCTATGTTTGGAGAGGGGTCAACAAGGCCTATAGAGAACAGAATACCATCACCACTGTGAAGCATGGTGGTGGCTCACTGATGATTTGTGGGTGTGTGAGCTCTAAAGGTACGGGGAATCTTGTTTTGATGGCAAGATGAATGCAGCATGTTCTCAGAAAATACTGGCAGACAATTTGCATTCTTCTGCACTTGGACTTTCCAGCACGACAATGACCCTAAGCACAAGGCCAAGTTGACCCTCCATTGGTTACAGAAGAAAAAGGTGAAGGTTCTGGAGTGGCCATCACAGTCTCCTGACCTTAATATCATCGAGCCACTCTGAGGAGATCTCAAACATGCGGTTCACGCAAGACGACCAAAGACTTTGCATGACCTGGAGGCATTTTGCCAAGATGAATGGGCAGCTATACCACCTGCAAGAATTCGGGGCCTCATAGACAACTATTACAAAAGACTGCACGCTGTCATTGATGCTAAAGGGGGAAAAACACAGATTAGAACTAAGGGTATGCAGAATTTTGAACAGGGGTGAGTTGATTTTTTTCATTGTTGCCATGTTTTTTTTTATGATTGTGCTATTCTGTTATGACCTACAGTTGAATGTGAATCCCATAAGAAATAAAAGATGTGTTTTGCCTGCTCACTCATGTTTTCTTTACAAATGGTACATATATTACCAATTCTCCAAGGGTATGCAAACTTTTGAGCACAACTGTATTCACTGTGTCTCAGGAAGACATCATTTTAACATACATTATTGTGAAACAGGGATAGCCAGGTTTTTACAGTAAAACGATAACCTAAGTAAAACCAATAAAGACAAAGTTCACTCCTTTTGGAAGGTAATGAATAAAAAGACATTTTCTCTGTAATGAAAGAAAACATATACAGGTATATCTATATATTTCTTGAGTTTGGGGAACTACAAGCACAGATCCATGAAAATAACATCATGCAAAAACAACTTATTACACTGTTCTGTGTTATTACATCACGCTTGAGGCAAATGGTTTTGCATTATTTGAATCATACACCGTAAGCTGTGTTGTGTATTGAGATATACAGTCTGAAGTAGCTGTCCTTCCAGACTACCAGATGAGACCACAGCTGGCCATTTAAGGCCATTTAAGAGCCACTTAACTTCGCCTTCTGATTAATCCACCTCATCAGGCCCAGTCCCGCTTTTTATTCCTACTGACCACCAGTTCCTTCAGTTGCATGCACACAGTACAGCTTACATCTAATCAGATCGATCAATTACTCCTGCATTGCTAATTCATTTCTGTCTCGCTCATATTAGCCATCTCCTCTCATAACATATATGGACATCACAAACCACATTGTGTGTGTGTGTGTATATACACGTGTGTGCATGTATTTATGTGTGTGACCTCGGTTTGACACCGTAGCAGAACGATCGATTAGCTCTGCATTTATTCCAATCTAAGTCTGAGGGGAAGAATCTCAAACCAAACAAAAAAAAGTAAATGAGTATTAGGAAGCCAACATCTCCTCAATGATATCCGACAGCTACTGACCCTCAACATATGGCATCTTGCTCACTGTCAGTTTGTGACTGCTAAGGCTAAATCTGCAAGCAGACACTGCGAAGACAAACAATGAAATTACTTGTGAACTAATTAATGTCCTAGGGGCTTTGGGTCATCTTCATTTTGGTCTCATGTCCAACTGTGATTCCCTGCGGTCTGATTGGCTGTATTGTCGCCAGCATTTCACTTCCCTTATCTAATCAAGTAAGCATCAGGATAATATTGACACAAGTTAATTTTAGCCTGATTCATTGTTGGTGATATGTAATGTCGCTGTCAATGATGAAGGCAATTCTGGCAGTCCTCAGGATCGTTTGCTAACTATAACATGAAACAGATTAATTTCCTACTTACAATAGCAATATATACTTGTTTTTTACATGTGTAACATTCATATTGCAGTACAAATATCAAGAGCATGCAATATTTTGAAACATCTTAGGCATGTGTAATGTCAGTTTTAATATGCACTGAATATTTTTTCTCAAATACAACTGTGTGCAGTTCTGTAACATCAAATACAGTCAACTGATTGTTGCGAACAAGAACAACGCTGCTTCCAACTGTTTTTCAGTATTTCATTCTAATTCTATGATTGTAACAGCCCATTGAAGTGTTCTAATCAATATTACACACAATAATCATAATATCTTCTTAAAAAATGTTTTTGTACATGTTGTGCAGCCTTTACGGGAGGCTTTTTTATTGACCCCCAAATGTCACATGAAAATGCATTTTTCACCAGTTAAAAGCACATTGCCTTATTCTCACTGGATTTTAGAAATTGACAGATCCATGAGAAATGCAGCTTTTTATACACGTCCAAGCAGGAATTCATTCAATGTGTGAGGGCACACTCACTCACCCAACAACCTCAGTATTTCAGGCATCACTCACCCAACAACCTCAGTATTTCAGGCAATAGAGCTCCATGGGAGAGCACAATGAGACCAGGAAATCCCTGCAGCCTCACCACTTCCTGGACAATGCAAGCAGCACAGTGAACACTCAGACCTATTCTGTGGTGGTCAGCTTGATGCCATGGAATGAGAACAGTCTACAGAAAAGAACAGTTTGCTTTTACTGTCTCTTATTCGCAAAATGTATAGTTCTCAGACACAATTCTATATAAAAAAAAAACTAATGGATAGCCATTAAACTTGACACTTCAAGACAAATAACATACATAAATCCTTAATTATTTGCAGTTTCAATCCAAATTCTAAATAAGTTTCTTAAGCAGTGCATGACACTAGGATAACAGAAACCTTCTTTTCAGAACCTCGGATGGGTCTTTGGATCTTAGCATCTTGTGTTACCACACACCCTTTGGTTATTACCACAAACAGACAAAGTTTCTAATCTGTCTGGAGGGCTTGACCCTACAATAAACTCTTGAATGATTTTCTATACATTTGAACCTGTTTTGGAGAATATATTTTAATTGAAGTCATTTTAAGATATGGTAAAAAAAGGGTACTTACTTGTTCCACACTATGAAATTGCATTTTGGTTCCTTTTAATTGCATGAATGGTAATTACACAACATTTTTATCCTGTAATTTGCTAAAATGGTTTACCTTTATCAATGAATGTGATTGGAATTTAGCTCAACTTTTTTACATGACAGTACTTTTTTATGTGACAGTAGTTCATTTTCTACAAATATTGTTATATTTATCTTACTGATATGTAGATCTATAGCATTATTCTTCCAAAGATAACCTCATCCTGTGAGGTTCTCGCGTCGTTCCGGATCCAACTCCTCCCCGTCACGCTCCTCACCTGCCACCGTTACGCTCTCACTTCCCGATACTCATGAACACACCCAGCAATCCAGATCCCAATCACCGGAATACTAACACCTGTGCACTGTTTACCTCTCTATTTAGCCTGTGCTCTGCCTCCACTCCTGTGTGAGGTATTGTTCGTAGTGGACCTGCCAAGCCGTTGTTTAGCTCATTGCATTTGCCTGTTTACGCCCAGCCTGTTGCTTTTTCTCTTCCCGTCCCCGTCCTATCCTGTTATCTAGAAACCTGCATCCTGACCTGTCTGCCTGCCCCTTGGATTCTCCTACCGCCTAACCCTGCCTGTACTGTTGCCTTCGCGGACTGATCACCCGGTATCCTGACCTGCGTGCCTGCTTCTGGTTTCTCCTCTCTGCCGATTCCTGCCTGTGCCGTTGCCTTCGTGAATTGATCTCCTGGTTACCGAACCTACCTGCCCGTCTCTACTGTTTTTGCTCCTGCCTACTCCCCTGTACCAAAATAAATCGACAGTTGCGTTTCTGCAATTGGAACCACACACCCCTGGTCTCGGTGTTCATTACACATCCAGCCTTACTCACAATATGATCAGCACTATCTTGACCCTAACTCTAACCCTCTTTTCAGATAAAACAATGATAGAATCGGCAATCAATCAGTGACCTATCAACCTTGAGCAGGTTATCAACTAATGGATTGTAATGTACTCCAACAGGCTGGGATTCTTGGGCATGTCTTTCTTAAACAGCCTGGGTGTAAATGTTGCCCGGGAGCTGGATTAGAGGGTTAACCAATTAACAAGGAAGAGGATGGGTCATAGCATTAATTCAATCCTAATCTGTGGTAGAGGGAGCTTCCAGCCAGCAGCGGGTCAGCAAAACCAAGGTCTGTTATCACCGAGACTGACATCATTAGAAAGACGGCTGTGAAAGACGGGAGAGAAAGCCCCTACTGTGGAGAGCTACTACTGTTCCAGGTGTGTACATCAAAAGACATTAACACTTTCCAAAGTTGCCTACGTAGGCAACAAGAAGAAATCCATTTTTTTAAATGTCACAGTGATTTAGAACACAAATTGATTCCCTTTTTTCAAGTCACTGTTTTGTGAAAATAATTTGACACCATTAAGACAGTAGGGAGCTTTTTTTTGCACCGCGAGCAAATGAAGAAAAGCAGCAGACATGAAATGCAGGAACAAATCTACCAACATCTTTCGGTTTTCCTGCTTATTTCACTCTGCCAACAACGATAGAGACGTGGGTGCTTCATCAAACATTAATGTTTAGTGCCACTGCCAGAGCACGCACACCTATGCCCACACACATCACACTGTATAGTGATGACAGGAGCACACACACGCAACCACACAAATACACTAATGATGAAAACCCTTAACACGCAAAAGCAGCATCAACATCGTTAAAACATGGCACGGGTCGGTGACGGCCTTGTCACACTGTCGCCTCAGACCTCCTCATCCATTTCCGGCTACTGATGATGAAAGGTGCCAAAGTGGTGCTGCAGACACGCACAGATGACATGGGGTTGCCTGGTTCATCATTCACTGGGGCTCATTAGTGATAACAATAACAGTAACCAAGCGCTTCGCTGTGTCGGGCTGGGGATGATGTGCACATTCCAGGGCTTCAGATCTCTGTTGCTCCCCTCGTCCCTCTGGGTCTCTCCACTGATAGCCTTGTTTATACGTGTGTTACCTTTACCACAAAGGTATAAATAATACATAAAGTACAAGTATGATGGCGTTCTCACTCTAATTTTCCCTCATTGGGAAATGGCCTGTGTGTTGACAATGGAAATCGTTGATTTGCAAACACCCCTGATCAGATCTTCCTCTGTATTTTGTATTATCTGCCTTCCTCTCTGACACCTATCTATCTCTATATCAATCTAGTTTAATTACGGCCTCCTCTCTGATCTCTGAGTAGTCAGCTCAGGCTAAAAACTGCATTCCTATAACGTAGGCTTTATTTTTGGTAGTTATTAATGGGATACAGTAATAACAGTTACTGGATGATGACCGTGGCTACTGGAACTAACAGATAACAGGTAACAATAAAACCCTCGGCAATAAGGCCTATAAGACACAAATTCAATGGTTAATGGTTTGTGTTGTTACACAGTGTAATGACTTTAGTAATGTCCCCTCGTTTTAAGGGAAATGTGCATGTGCAGGGATGGGCAGTATTTATGATACATGTATTTAAAATACGTATTTCAAATACAAAATATTATTTTGTAATTTGTATTTGATAGGGTTGATGAAAATGGCTTCATATTTTGTATCAGTGTTCTGCATTTTGGTGTTCTGCATTTTATAGTTTAAAAATACTGTAAAATACTTTGTGAGAAGTCTCCATGATGACATCATAAAAATGCTATGTCTGATTGGTGCCTACTTAGTAATTTGTCCAGACTGGTTGAGATCAGAACAGAAAATTAATCCATACCTGAAGAAGAAGGTCAAGGTGAGAACCATGTAGGTTGCCAGCTTTCCATTGATTTTTAGCATAAATTGCTACAATTTTTAACAGTTCATGTTATGTTTTGGCGTTCGTTTGAGTAGCCTAGGCTAAATCGTTTACCAATCTACATAATGTTCTAGCTAACTATTTGACCCGAGTTGCAGCCCTCACAGTTAACGTAAGCTTGCTACTTTCAGCCTATTTTAAGTTTTCGTCGGTTGTGGACGAAGATACAAGATAGAGTACGAGATTTTATCCTAAATGAAATAGCTTTTTAGCAGGATCATGATTTTGCATACCATTGCATGAATGACTGCCTGACACATAATTTATTAGTATATTTATGATTAACAATCAAATGATTAATTACTTAGAAACTAGTTGCTATGAATATAGATTGTCTTTGTCAGTTGTCTTTTTATGAGTGACTTGTCTGTTATTGAATCAGTGTTGCTGATGATGACTGTGGCTACTGGAACTGACAGATAACAGGTAACATTAAAACGAGTAATGTCCTCTTCATTACCAGACACAAATTAACTAAATTAGGATACAATTTTGAGCCATTAGCAAACTGTTAGTTAAACATTAAACTGTTGGTTACTTTAAAACTAACCTTCATCTGGGTGATCACAGGGATATGTGAATATTTGATCTGTTAACTGGTTGCATATGTCAGATTTATCACATGACTCGGCAGAGAAAAGTGGTTGCTATCAAACATTGCCTACTTAATCAACTGAGTCAGTGTACTGGTGAAGGGATAGAACAAATAGGCCGATAGATGGAAGGTTTGCGAAGTGATTTCATGCTCCCTTGTAAAAGTATTTTTAGTATTTTTAAAATACATAAATACAGTAGTTTATTTTGATACATTGTGTGGCTGCTGTATTTTGTGGTTTATTTTGATACACTTAAAATTAAGGTATTTGATATCTTATTTTAAATATATTTAATGCATCTTTGCCCAACTCTGTGCATGTACAAGCAACGTATTTTACCAGCAGGTCCTTTGGTAACCTTCTTGTTGTTTAATGTCGAGATGAGCCTTTTAAAGTATTCTGAAAGAGAACAGCTGAGATTACTGTTTTTTTGGCAGCAACTGCTTTAGCTTGACACAAACATGAGCTGTGGAAGGTCTGGAGACACTACTGTAGGTCTGCTGTGTACATAAGAATGTTTTTAGGGCTTTTATTTAATGTGCATAAACCTATTTGCATAAGCATTTAACCATAATCTTAACCCCAATAACCTAACTTTTATTCCTAAACCTCAACCCTTAACATTAAGCCACCATGTTTTCCTGTTATGCCAGAAACTTCTGGTGAATTTTAATCTTTAAAAGGTAAGGAAACACACAAACAAACAAACATCACAGTACGGTCTCCTCCCATCTGTGACATCCAACCACATCAGATCAGAAGACCCTTTGGGCAAGGTCACCACCCTGCCAGACACTTTTAGGTGCCAGCCAATTGTTTTTTCCCATTACCTCAAAGGTGAAACTGTTTCTAATGAATTAGAGCTTAAGGACTGTGGTTAACTTATAAAGATTATAGGTCTGAAAGATTAATTATCATTTCCCATGTTTTAAAATATATAACATTTGAGGAAAAATTTCCCTTATGAAATCTTGCCATTATAAAAGCTAACTTTGGCCAGCTATTATATAATAACCTATTATGCATTGGCCTTGAGAATGAATTGGGCTTTTATGGTTCTATGCTTTGCCTAAAACAAAAACAAATTACATTATTCTGCAAACCAAGTTTTTATTTATGTGAAGTAGATATCTACAACAGTGAGGTGACCTTTTAGAATTTATTGCAACACAAGAAATATCTGCTTGAGAAAAAACACCTTCTGCTGCCAGTCTCTTATCTTTTAATTTGAGCTCCTTCTTTATCTCTTCCCCCCCATCATGCGCTTCTGTCTGCAAACTCAGGCAGTGCATTGTGAGTGCCCTTCAGCGTATGATAAGTGAAATATTAATTCATATTTTATCAGAGAAATGGGACGGAAGTCGGAAGGCTTTAGTCTGCTCTAGATTGTGCATACAAAAACATCAGGAGAAACTCTGGATGAACTCTGGATCACAAATTTCTTTTCGGAAGCAGAATAATAATATTCTCTTAGACAAGAAGATAAGACAGTAGCTTTAAAATAAGGACCATTTACAAGCTACATTTTTACCACATCAGGATATGGTATGACATGAGGGAAGTGGCAAAAAACTGTGGCACTCCAAAGCATTAAATCTAAGGATATATCAAGTTTGTTTTACTCTAACAGCTAAAGAGCAATTAAATAAAAACACCTAGGAAGTCAGTAGATTCTACTTGCCTTAGTTAAAATACTAACTGGTCTATTTAACAAGAATGATTTTATATGTTTTTTTAGATATTGTCCAGATCACCACACCAATCAATGCAGGCACTAAGACTGCACTCAATGGGATGTGTAGAGCTGTACAATAAACACAAAGTATTCACAGCGCGAGTTTCTCTGGGCCAGTGTCTTTATTGCAGGAAAACTCAAATCTATTTCATCTAATTTTTACCTACATGTCAACAGACAAAATATAGAAATCAGACGAGTATAAGTGACGCCCTCAATACACAAGTAGTCGGATGAAGTAGGCGGAGGTAGTGAGATCAAGTAGTCAGATGAAGTAGGCGGAGGTAGTGAGATCAAGTAGTCAGATGAAGTAGGTGGAGGTAGTGAGATCAAGTAGTCAGATGAAGTAGGCGGAAGTAGCCCAACGAAGTGTTTGGAAGTTATCAGATGAAGCGGATGTTAAATGACAAAGAACTGTTTTGCAAACAGAGATTAGATTATTGTCAGGCATTAAAAATTGCATCAGTGTGGCCCAGGATGGTCCTGCAGGCTAAGAAGCTGCTTCCTTTTTCACATAGTGTTTACTGCTGCACCGTGGGTTTGAATCTGACTTACTGCTCTTTCAGCAAAAACCTTGCACCACTTTCCTTTCCAATAAAGAATAAGTATGTAAAATACAACTTAAAACAAAAAAAGTTAATCAACGACATTGTCAGTGGCCATTTGAATGTACAATTAACTAAAGCCATAAATCACAGAAGGACATTTTCAAATTATACTAAGGTGTCTCTGAAGCTTGCAAACACTCACACTATAAAATGAAACCCAGCTATGACCAGTCTTGCACCGCAGGCAATTAGACAAGCTAAATGCCTTCTATGTTTGCTTTGAGGCAAGTAACAATGAACCATGCTTGAAAACACCTGCAGGTCCAGACAACTATACAATTTCACTCTCCGTAGCTGATGTGAGGAAAACCTTTAAACAGGTTAACATTTGTGAGGCCATGGGCCATATAAAATTGCAGGGGCAAATGTCTCACAGACATTTTTAACCTCTCTCTAAAACGTTTTTTAAACCACTGGGTTTCAAGAAGACCACCATAATTCAAATGCTCAAGAATGCTAACACAACCTTCCTAAGAGATTATTGTCCAGTAGCACTTATATTTGTAGCCATGAAATGGTTTGAAAATGCTGTCATTACCGACTCTGGGCCCATTCCAATACGCATACCATCTCAACGGATCGACAGATGACACGATCTCTATTGAACTCCACATTGCCCTCACCTACTTAGTCAAAAGAAACACCTATGTGAGAATTCAATGACTACAGCTCTGCATTCAAAACCATAATGCAGTCCAAGGTCATCAGTAAGGACCCTGGGACTGAACTCCTCTCTCTGCAACTGGGTCCTGGGGCCTCATATATCAATCATACGTATGTGCGTTAACCATGGGTATGCCAGTTTTGACGCAAAGGTTGGCATTTATCAATGTTGAACTTGATGGGAAAGTGTGTGTAGCCTAGCAGTTGAATTGGAGAAATACCATGCATCCACTGAAACACACTGGAAAAATCTTATCAATAGAAATATGAATAGCCTACAGGAATGCGCAAACTGTTTCTTGCAACATTGTAGGCCTACAGACTACCGATGTAGCAAGCGTCAAAACCCTACAGCCTGTAACTGATCCAAAAACTGTTAGGACTAATAGGTTGTAAAACGTAGCCCTTTCAATGGGCATATCCGTAAAATTTGAAAACAAATAATAGCCCCATGTGCATGTGTGTAAAGCAACACATTCGACATTGCATATTTTACCATATACTACTGTATGCCGATTTAATTAAAGATACAAATTTTCACGACCTAGTAGAGGTCTTTGTGTTTTTGAATGAGCTATAGCATATCACACATGTTGGCTTACATTTTGTAATTTGACAAATTTGACAATACATTTCAGAAATTGCTTCTCACAGAATGAAAATGAATAGAACATAAAACAAAATGAAAAATACATTTCAATTAAATGGAACAATAACACATGATGTTTCCAAGAGTCATTTATCTTCTATAAAACTTCTGAAATGTTATATACCATCTTGGCCACATTCTCTAGACTACTGTTTATTTTAACAGATCTTGCGTTTGCAAGACCGCCTCGGCAGTACCGCCACGACTCGGTAAGTCCTCATTCGAAACCATATGGAACGCTGCCAACTGCAGAGCCCCACAACCACACTCTGGTATGCCACTGCAGATACTTGTTCAGTGGCGAAAATAACAGTTAAGTCCAAGGCCCGCATGACTTGAACTGGGCTTGACCAATTCACTTTGATTTCATGTCTTTATTGACATGTTTCTTGAATGTGAAGTTGAAATGTTATGATTAGCCTAATGATCATTTACTGCAACCCTCCCACAGCGACATGTCGGTGACACCATCTAGGACTTCTCCACTCAGATGTCCCCAATGATACCAACAATTTGCTAGTCAATGGGAGAAATATCTGTCACACTTTGCCCACCTCCTGTAGTTTGGACACTGGTTAGGAGTGCAGCAAATCGCTTTCTTGTATCCATCTTGATTGAACTCTGACCACTTTATTTTATTTATAACAGCAGCTACGTCTTGCAATGCAGAATATTTATGACTGCTGGTCGGGCTACTTGATACGTTTTGAATAAGGGCATGTTTTTAGATTCTATGTCAGGTAATTTAATGTGAATTTCACCTTATGGGAAATTTATTTTTGTTATTCATTTTTTCTGAACGGTCTCCCCCTTGCTGCGTATATCTACTGAAATTGCATAGTCAATAGGGCTAATTTGGCTACCTTACATGGGTAATTGTAAGCGTTTATTGGGCAGAGACCGTAAGCTCGTTCATATACGCAGAAGTATAGTATGGGTCTGATTTATCAACGGAAGCATGAGTATGTGTTGCAAATTCTAGGATTTCCACATACGCCAGAATTTAGTTCAACGTCGGCAAAAAAAATCTCTTATGGAGCAAACAGAGGGGCGAGAACGTCCCCATCAACATTGATAAGTGGAGATGGATGAGGGCTTCAAGTTCTTGAGTGAACACATCACTTAGAAATGAAAATGGTCCACAAGCTCACAATATTTTGAAGAGGACACATCAGTGGCTTTTCCATCTCAAGAGGTGGAAAAGATTTAGTATGGCCAAAATCCTCAAAAGGTTCTCCAGGTGTACCATAATAGTTGAATAACAATGGATATCTAAACGTTTTCCAAGTTTATGAAATGTATGTTTTTGGTCTGATGAGATTGAACAACTGCATGCATATTGTGACATTAACACAGCTGGCAAAGTGTTAAGGAACGCGTGCAATGAGAGCAGGCCTGTGAGGCATCTGTTTATCAAACTAGACACTACAACATAATGTACTCTAGTGCATTATACTGTATAATGCCTCCGACTCTTTCTTTTCTGGTTAGAGCCAGTTTGTGCTGTTCTGTGAAGGGAGTAGTATAGGTTGTTGTACGAGATCTTCAGTTTCTTGTCAATTTCTCACATGGAATTGCCTTCATTTCTCAGAACCAGAATAGACTGACGAGTTTCAGAAGAAACTTCTTTGTTTCTGGTCATTTTGAGTGTGTAATCAAACCCACAAATGCTGATGCTGAAGATATTGAACTAGTCTAAAGAAGGTCAGTTTTATTGCTTCTTTAATCAGCATAAGAGTTTTCAGCAGTTTTCAACATAATTGCAGAAGGGTTTTCTAATGATCAATTAGCCATTTAAAATGCTAAACTTAATTAGCAAACAGAACGTGCCATTGGAACACAGGAGTGATGGTCGCTGATAATGGGCCTCTGCACACCTATGTCGATATTCCATTGAAAATCAGCTGTTTCCAGCTACAATAGTCATTGACAACATTAACAATGTCTACACTGTATTTCTGATGCCGTATTCAGAAAACATTTTAGCTTACCACAAAGAGGACTCCTAAACAGCACTCAAAGTTCCTAGCTAAGAGTTTACTCATAAAACCTATTCACATAGCTGCTAAGACCAACTTTTACTAAGGAATGGGGAGACGTCATAAGCTAAGAGAAGGGGCGGGGTTGACCCTGTTGCTATGGATGATGACATGTTCCACGAACAAGCTTACTTACTATGCCCACAGTAATTGGCTGATAGGGGAGGGGTCTCTGTCAGATGAATTCATCATAGCAATACTGTAGAAGGATGTGTCATGTTGCCATATTGAAATAAAGATATTAAAATAAAATGTAGGGTAAATGTCACTGATTAAACATGAAACCAAGAATGACATACTGACTAGTCAAAATATGTTCAGTTAATGGTCAGCCTCTTACATGTCTGGCGGCTCATAAAAAATGTGCGTTCATCTTTTGATGGTGCAATATTTCGTGCAATTATGTGTCCCATCTACAGCACCAACTACACCGGGTGGTCCAGCTATGGCCATGAAGTTGGCTTTGTTTCTTTTTAGTTGGTGAATGAGGAAACAGAATGATTTTTCGAACAATATGGGGTCTGGAGAGGGCATTTATTGTTTGATGTAATATTCAACTGACAGATGACTGAGATATATGTGGTTTGTCTGCGCTGCATAGCTGCAATTTCCTTGTGGCCAAGTACTGTACAGTGTCGAGTTGTCACAACCTTGATCTCTGGTGTTATTGGGCTGTTTCTGTTTGTTGGTGACGTGACTGCATCAATGACTAGCTTTACTATGATCACAATACCCTCAGGATTAAGCCGATACCTTTTTAAAAGCTCTGTGTTTCTAAAGTGTTTCTAAAATGTTGACTGGAGTACGAGGCGGATTGCCGACAGCAGCCTTTTGGATTGTTTGATTTGGTCTTAGTGACTTAGGAGTCCTCTTGACTACTCCTAACTTTTCCCAGATTTAGGAGCTGGTTTTGCCTAAAGTTAGGATTGACACACCTATTTTTTTAAGAGTTACTCCTAAATCAGCAAGTTAGGAGCTACTTTTACCCTTAAGATGTTTTGTGAATACGGCCCTTGATCAATTTAATGTATGCTTTTCTTTCAGAAACAAGTGGAATTTCTAAGTGACCCCAAACTTTTGAACAGCAGTGTCAGAGGTGTTGCTAGGATCACAATACATCCGGGACATAGCACCCCCCCCCCAACCCCCCCACCCCCCGGCACAGAAAATTTGAAAGTACATGCTAGCTGATTACACATATACAGGTGCTGGTCATAAAATTTGAATATCATCAAAAAGTTGATTTATTTCTGTAATTCCATTCAAAAAGTGAAACTTGTTTAATGTATACATTCATTCCACACAGACTGATATATTTCAAGTGTTTATTCCTTTTAATTTTGATGATTATAACTGGCAACTAATGAAAACCCCAAATTCAGTATCTCAGAAAATTAGAATATTGTAAATAGGTTCAATATTGGAGACACCTGGTGCCACACTCTAATCAGCTAATTAACTCAAAACACCTGCAAAGGCCTTTAAATGGTCTCTCAGTCTAGTTCTGTAGGCTACACAATCATGGGGAAGACTGCTGACTTGACAGCTGTCCAAAAGACGACCATTGACACCTTGCACAAGGAGGGCAAGACACAAAAGGTCATCGCTAAAGAGGCTAGCTGTTCACAGAGCTCTGTGTCCAAGCACATTAATAGAGAGGCGAAGGGAAGGAAAAGATGTGGTAGAAAAAAGTGTACAAGCAATA
>JACXGI010007389.1:0-14625 GCA_016801175.1 Esox masquinongy
GAGATGATGACAGGTGGTGGCCATTATCACAGTGAAATTAGACTGAGATGATGACAGGTGGTGGCCATTATCACAGTGAAATTAGACTGAGATGATGCTGATCAAATGGGGTGGGGAAGTCACAGATCATTTTGGGACAGAGGAAGGCAAGTTTAGATTTGGGACGGGACAACTGTTCCCCAAATCAACACTAATTAATTTGGTGAATCCAATGTAATGCAGTATGAAGGAGAAGCTTAACACTGGACGTGGAGCGGAAGTCTGTACTGAAAACTGGGTTGATTTTCGGCATTGCATTCAAATAAAATGTAAAACTGGGTACAGAGCTTCTGCCAAGATAAAGACTAGTCTCTCTCTCTCTCTCTCTCAATGCAGTTAATTCAATCTCTCTCCTAGGTCATTGTAACCAGAGTAACGACAATGTGTTGCTAACTAGGTTTTTCTAACCAAAGTGCCAATATACACATTAGTTTTACGATAACTGTGAGGAATTTTTATAGATCAAATGAAATCAAATTATATTTTCTAACTCCTAACCTTAACCCCTTAAAATTATAACTGTGACTTCAACCCCGAGCATAAAAAGCCATTTCTAAAAGTGAGAACTGGCAAAATGTCCTGACAAGTCATCATTTACCCTGGGTTAATATACTGTGGTTGTCTCGTATATGGTAACACACACACACACACACACACACACACACACACACACACACACACACACATACTGTACTGTCACTGTTTATTGAACTGGGCTCTGCTGTGCTAGGATGTGCCATGATGTGCTGGAATGTGCGTTCATGGAAGGTGTAATTATTTAAATGCATAGGGAAACTTCGGGCGTCCAGGACTGTTTACTCACAACAGCAAAAGGCCCTAAAAGTAACTGTTTTTATTTTGTTATATTGAGCAGCGGAGGCAGATTACACTCAGTGTACAACCATTGATTTAAAATGATTACCTAGAAAAATATGAAATATGGTATGAAATCAAAGGTAAAGGAACCAGTAGATGCTTTGAAATCCAATCTGTCGATTGGTTGTTTGTACCGTTTCAACGTCTGAAGGACAATAAACAGCAATGATGTCCAAATGTGTATGCTGAAAATGATAGTGACTTTACTCCCAGAATCAGTATCATGAAATGTTGTGTGGTTGTCCTTCCATATAATTGCCTCAGGCAGGTGGAACGCTTCGTTAGCTTACTGGGAAAATAAGGAAAGTCTTTGAAGGTGCAGGGGAGGAGAGTAAAAGAGGTTCATCCCATGTTTTTTCTAGATACACTTTAGATAGCGTGCGGAGTGTGTGTTTGTGTGGCTGGTAGAGAGAGAAAGTGTGTGTGTGTGTGTGTGTGTGTGTGTGTGTGTGTGTGTGTGTGTGTGTGCGCGCGCGCGCGTGCGTGCGTGCGTAGAGACTAGTGCGTTACTGTTTTCTCTCCAACGTGTCTAGACGAGGTAATTAGTAGCTATCTAGCACATTATTTACTTCTCCTATCTAAAAGGAACGGATTCAACTGAAGAAATCCCGGCAGGACTTGCGTCAGTAAAGCGATGTGAGAAAAGAAAATTCAGAGGCTTCAAAAGAAGCATTTCCCCTCCTGCATCCAATATTCAACAGCAGAGGGAGCTCTTGGACATTCAGTGCTCCGATGTTTCTAGGCCTTTTCCCTGTTGCCACCTGGGTACAATGCCCTATGAAATCATCCATGAGTATTGAACCGGATGTGCACATGCATGCAGGATGTTACAGGTGAACACATCCGTAGGAAATAGCTTACATCATTTTACAGATTTAGTGAAATAATCTGTTGTTGGCAAAACCTACACCTAACCCTCCAGTGATGTGGGTTCATCAGCTGAAAGAATGTGGGGACGAGAGGAGGGGTCACAGGTCAAAGATACATATCTGTTTTGCTCTCTCAGTGTAAAGGTTAGGTGGCGTGTGCAAACCTAAGGCCCTAAAACTAGCCCTCAGCCTCTAAAGGTTAGGTGGTGTTACAAGATCTGAGGAGTAGATATATAAACCATAGATACAGACCTCTCTGACCTGAACAGTAGATGTATAAACCGTAGATACAGACCTCTCTGACCTGAACAGTAGATATATAAACCATAGATACAGATCTCTCTGAACTGAACAGTAGATATATAAACCATAGATACAGACCTCCCTGTCCTAAACGGTCACACCCTCATCTCCTTGTTGTTGCTAACACTGCACCACACCCCTCTCTTTCTGTTCTCTTTTATTTTTCTGTCTTTTTCCCTCTCAATCAATTTTAATTGATAGATTGAATAGGCTTTATTGATATGGGAACATTTTATTTTCATTGCCCATGCAAGTGGAAAATAAGCAATATATAATAAATAACACAAGTGAAAAGCAAAATGTATTAAACGTTTTGAGTATGAATGACATGGGAAAAAGAAGGTAATATTGGTTGTTTTTACAGTGTCGTTCTCTACTGGTTGACCTTTTCCCATGGTAATGGGCCTCTCATCTTGCTATTTTGGTTGGTCAAAAATACAGGACATTATCAATGTCTCTCTCTTCCTTATCTCCATCTCATCCTTCAGTCAAATCATTTGGGAGGAAGGAGGGAATTTGGCTGGTTTGCTGAATATATAATTGGATGGATGGTTGGTTAAAAGAGAGTCCGTGATAGAGAGAGCTTCTGAGGCCATATTGAGCCACAAGGGGATTTGTGTGTTGTCTCAGAGACAATGTGGGCCAGCGTCATGACAACTGAGCCGGGCCTAGTATTGATCCAGTGGTGTTGATCTAACGGTCCTGATCTCTCTGCGTGTTGTAGGGAGGCACAGGAATTTAGTCATTCAACAATCAACATGCAAGATTTCAGCTGTATATACATTTTGCTAAAGTATATTTTTACAAAATACATTAGATTCTAGTTTAAGTCAGTAAAATAAAGTCATAAAATACCAAAGTACAGTTTTTAAAAAACAAATATCTCCCATCTCTGCTTACAGCTCCTGGGGCAATCAGTGAAAGTCCAACCCACATCACTGTGCCTTATTAACACAGTAAAGACTACAGGACCTTTGGCTGGCTGGAGAGAGAGAGAGAGCGAGTGAGGGGGCCCAACCCCATTGTGCCTGTCTGGGCTGGTCCCCTCCGTAGTGATATGTTACCTGAGGAATTCTTTATACTCGGCCTCCGTCAAGCCACTTACAGCAGAGTAACTGGCTCCGCCCTCACCTCATCCCATCTCCCTGAGTCCACCCTTCTCTTCCTGCTGAAATATAATCATTCATCTATGGGATGGTCTCATTTTCTTTACGTTTATATTTTAGTAATTTAGCCCTCTTCTCCACTGCCACATACAGTAAGCGTGTATGTTTTCAAAGAGCCAGGTGAAACAACCACACCACTTGCTCGTTCCCCTTCCAGCAGAACATTCGTTCTGTGTCAAAAATGGCCCCCTGTTCACTAGTTAATCGTGCTCTCCTGTTGACTCCCTGGTCAAAAGTTGTGCCCTACAGGCTGGGATGGCTGGTTGACAGCACGGCGGAGTTCAGGAAGCCATCGTCCGGAATGTGTGTGTGTGCGTGCGTAGAATAGTTGTGTTAACAGAGACAGTGGTGCAGGCGCTACAGAGGCGGTCACAGGGGTGTGTGTGTGGCTGTGTGTTGACGAGGAGACCGCAGCTGTATTCTGTACCCTCGGGGAGGGAACTTGGCAGGCAGGAAATGCTGTTGCTCAAGGTGTGTTCTGGGACGACTCGCCTAACCCAAGGATTACGGAACGATGGAACCTTAGGACAAATAACATTAGGATGGACCAATGGCACGCCTCTGTTTTTCTGCCCACTGTTCTGTTACGTATTAAAATGGCCTGATGATGATGCCTCAGTGCTCCGTCAACACCCTGGAAGACAGCTTTGGCAGACCTATAGAGAAATGAGGAAAAAGGATTGAGGGATGAGAGAAGAAAAGAGAGAGAGATAGAGAAGGTGGGGGAGAGGAGAGAAAGGAGAGCGAGGGAGAAAGCCAACAATGCAAAAAACAGATCCATCAACTGTGTTTAGTCTCAGTCAATCAAACGCACAGCTTTTACTTTATCAATGTAGACAGTCAGCCCCATAGATGACTCTGGGTTTAGCCTGTGTTCTGCTGTGCACTGGAATGTAAAGGCACACAGTGTTTACTTTGAATCTTTTTTTAATCTAATTTTACAGGCTGCAGTGCATTGCTCTGATGGTTGCAGAGTGAAGGAAAGGTAGATATTAATATTAATGGACAGCAGATCCAAAAGCACTATGAACGTTGGATGATACACAATGGTTGGATACATACAATGGTTGTAGCCCCCCCCTCCCTTAAAAATTTCATTGTTCACCACAAGTGAGTAATGTACACTGAAACAAAAGAGCTGCTGTTTGTGACGCACTCTGGGATGGATGAAGAACACTCAAGACTCGACGGATCAGTCATCCCTGACCTGCAACGCTTAATGCACAAAGTAATGGGAGCCCAGTGGAACAGTTTGCCGACAGATTACTTAATGTATCGCTGAGATTTACTTCAGCAATTCATAGGAAATTGTGGTTGTCTGTAGTGGATGGTAGAGAGTTGGTTTATGTGAAAGAGCCCGAGAGAGAGAACGTCATGGGATGTATTTGAATATTAGGTTCAAGCCAATGGCTTAGCCTTAAACAAGTTTCAACTGATAGTTTTAGGGAAATTTGATATTCACTTGGATGAGCAATAGCAGTGGGAGTAACTTCCACTTGTGACTAGATAAATGTGACTCTTTATATATACAGTGCCTTACAAAGGTATTCAGACCATGGACTGAATTACAAATGGTATGTTGAAATGTAATTCTGTTTGATTTTTTTTATTTTAAAACACTGACACACAATTTTTGGGGTGTGAAAGTTTTGTAAGAAAATAAAAAAGGAATTATGTTCCTTGAGTAAGTATACACGTCAACATTTAATAGTCATCCATCGCTGCAATAACAGCTTTAAGTCTTTTGTTTTGGACCAGACTTGCACTCAGTGTTGGAGGGATTTTTGCCCATTCTTCCTAGCAGATTTGGTTCAGGTTGTGAAGGTTGTTTAGACAATCCTTACAGACTGCAATTTTCAAACAGTGCCACAGATTCTCAATATAATTGAGTTCAGGACTTTCAATGGTTCACTGTAGGACATTCACATTGGAGTAATTTAGCTCACACCCTTTTCCAAAGCAACTTACAGTAGTGAGTGCATACAATTCTGACCTGGTCCCCCATGGGAAACAAACCCACAACCTCTAGCCTTGCAAGCGCCATGCTCTACCAACGCAGCTACACAGGATTATTTTTTTCTGTTGCTTTGGCCTTTTTCTTGGGATTCTGCTGAAAGGTGAAATTCCTCCTAAGCTACATTTTTTTTAATCAATAAGATGATCTTATAGTTTTTCCCTGTATTTTGATCCATCTGTTCTCCATCTGTACACAGAGTTAAAATCTAAAATGGAGCTAATCAATCAGAGCAGAGTTAACCCAGGTCCCAGGTTTCTATGGTCTTATTAACCTAGTGATTCAAACTTTGAAGTTACCATTAGTTCCTTTTCTAGGTTAGTGTTAGAGAAAAAGAAAACAACACAAACAAAGATGATGTGGGTGGGCTGCCTTTTAGTCTAATACACATCAGATTGTGCATTTGGTAAAATATGAGCCCTGGAGGAAGTGTCCTGATCAATGACAGGCAGTGGGTGGGGTGTAGAGATCAGCCAGTGACAAGCAGTGGGTGGAGTGTAGAGATCAGCCAGTGACAAGCAGTGGTGGGTGGAGTGTAGAGATCAGCCAGTGACAGGCAGTGAGTGGGGTTTAGAGATCAGCCAGTGACAGGCTGTGCTACATTGTTACTGCTGCAGGCCCTGAGGTCTCCAAGTTCAAGTAGACCTACAGTTTTTGCAAACCCGGCTGCCTGGCTGAACTACATACATTAGGCAGAAAGAGCAGTTTAAAGGGGCAGTCTATTTTTTTCTTCATAGAGGAATCTTAGATGTCTCTGTATATTCGGAAATGTCATCACCAAAGCAAGTTTTGTTTTCCCATTACCAAAGTAAAAATGTTGTTTTTTATGAGTGCAGAATGAGAACATTTCCACACATCACAAGAGTTGACGTTTCTTAACAGATACAATCTAAAATATACCAGTATTACCCAAAATGATGTTTCTAGCTTGTGATTGGCTATCCCAAACGCCTTTCATAGATTCTACTCTTTGGCTTCACTAGCATCCCAGTGGGAAAAACTGCATTTGTGTTATCTTGGTTTAGTTCTAAAAATCTTTGAAATAGTGTTCCATATAGTTCTAAGCAGAAATTGTGTTTAGAACAATATGGTTGCCCAATACAATCACATTTGGATTTTGATGTGTTGTGGAAAATAAAGTTCTTTGTACATGTAAAAAACAAAACAAAAAAAACCGTTGCATTTACTGTTTATTTTTGTTTTTATGTATGGCTTCTTTCTGGAGGTAAGGGTTTTTTTGATTGAAATCTTTTTTCTTGTTGTTTATGTTTTCAGGAGAGAAGAAGACGGTGTGCGTGTGTTCTGGGACAGGCTGAGGGAACCGTCTTTCACGACTCGGTGGAACCCATTTGCTACAGACTACCCCTTCAGCACCTTCACCTACCACCCTGTCAGGAACATTGATGACAAGTTTACTGCCCTCTGTGAGGTAAGACGCAGAACCTCATGACTTCCTGTTTTAGTTCAGTCCTGGACTCATCTTCAAATTGATTTAACCTTTTCTTAAACAGGCAAACCATTAAGAACAAGTATTTTTTTTCTATAACAGCCCGCACATAATAATAAAACACATTATTGTGTGTGATATTAGTTCAGTACATAATAAAATACATGAATGAAGCAGGACTCCACTTTTAGCCCAACACTAGAATTAATCTATGCCAAGGCATTCATGTATGTCATCTGTGAATCTGCTGTCGTGCACTAAGTCTGTAATATGGCTGAGCCAAACTAGTCCTGATATCAAACTGTCTGAGCTGCCCGTTTGACGCGTGGACCGTAATTAGACATTAGACGCGTGGACCGTAAGGCAGAGGCAAGATCTCAGTGGCCTTGATAGGGAACTGCATTCAGTGAACAATTTGTTATTTTTAGAAATCGTCTACAAGTTATAAATGTACCTTATTTAAAAGACATGTATGAGGCAAAAAAATGGCAACATTAGCTCCCTATTCTGAACAAGAGGTTTGTATGTAGAGTCATGTGTTTTCAGTTTATGGTCAGTAAAAAGAGTTGACCTTCCCTTCACTTGTTCTCTATGTTGAAATATAGCATATCCACAACCAAAGCCCTAGACATTTACTAAAATGTAAATTTATAATAGTTAAATCAACCCAAGAAAAACTGAATGTAAAATAAGTAAATAAGGTTGTTGCTGTAAATAACAATATTGTTGGCATACAGTACTAACCTGGTAAATACAGTACTAACCTGGTAAATACGGTACTAACCTGGTAAATAACGGTAGTAACCTGGTAAATATCGGTACTAACCTGGTAAATAAAGGTACTAACCTGGTAAATACGGTACTAACCTGGTAAATACGGTACTAACCTGGTAAATAACGGTAGTAACCTGGTAAATACGGTACTAACCTGGTAAATAACGGTACTAACCTGGTAAATATCGGTACTAACCTGGTAAATATCGGTACTAACCTGGTAAATAATGGTACTAACCTGGTAAATAACATTACTAACCTGGTAAATAACGGCACTAAAAAGGTGCTCTGTTACAGGGCATAATTGCGTTCTAGAGACCGATGTCCAAATAAACTACTAAACCAAATATGTTTTAATCTAATTTTTTAAGTTGTTTTTTTGGGGGGGGGGGGTCACCAGCGGAATGTGTTATTCTGGAGCCCTGGAGTGAAGGGGTATCCAGGGGGTACCCAGGGCTTGGGGGCGGGTAGAACTGGCAGTCCAGAGCCCTGGGGTAAATCATGGTGAATCAATCCAGTTTGTTTTCTATGAAAGCGATGAATTTGGATGTTGTCATTGAGGGTTACAGTGCCAGCATCATGGAAAGGGCTGTGTTACTATTCCCAGACTCACGTTTCTACCACTCCCTTCGATGACACAAATCTTTTGGAAATGTTTTTTTAGTTCGCCCCCCCCCCCACTCCTTTCCAGTGAAACTGTAACATGCTACAATGTGCCCCGGTACATTTCCGTTGTATTACTCAGCGATTCCCACTTTTGAACAGATTTGAATAGAGCATCGGTTTGGTTCTTTCCGTCAGAATGTTACCCGACGTTACCATGGTTACGGCAGAGGAAGAGAGGTGGCCCCTGTGAGAGGCTCTTTAAGAAAGGAGAGGCTGTGACCTACTGAAGACACTGGACGAAAGACACTGTTACCCCTGTAGGTCAAGAAGATGTTGCATTGTCAGGAATCTGCCACACCAGTGTCATGGACAGTAGCACCAGAGAGGCTGTCCTTTTTGGCATGATTTGTGCCAAGAGGAAGTAAGATGGGCCTAACCGGGCCTCTCCATGCCTGGATTGTGGACCAGTAAGACCAGGTCCACGTCACATGGGCTATTTGACGGAAGATTTCACTCATGACCCGCTCCTCCCTCCTGTCTCTCCCTTCTCACCAACCCACCCTCTCCCCCCTCCCCCCTCTTTTATCCCCGCACTCCACCTCCCTCTCGCTCCATGTGCCTCTAGCGGGGCTTCACCTTTTTAACTGATCGGCCCATCCCCAGTTCAGGCAGGCTGAGTCCCAAATGCCACCCTATTTCCTATTTAGCACACTACTTCCAGGGTGCTGCGGAGCTCTGATAATAAGTGCACCAGAATGGGTATACTGTGGCATGTGGTCTACAGGGATGTTGCAGGTGAACAGCAGGTAGCAGGTGACCTCCCAGATCATGTAACCAGTCATTACAGCCCAGAACATTCCACCTTCACTACAGAGGTGTTCAGCAGGAGAAGAGGAGAGAGGAAAACTAAACAAAACGTAGTCCATATCCACTCTCCCCCTTTCTCTCCCTCTGTGTCCCTCTCTCCTTCTCGCTCTCTCCCTCCTGCTTATTTACCAATTGATTACGGGAATCTTCAAACCGGGATTTCTGGAAAACCTAGGAATGTCGTGAAAAACATTTGTAGATAGTGGGAAACACAGGTTAGTTTGTCCGGATAGGCAAATTAAATGTATGATTTGATGGATCTGGACGCATGCTGCAGCAGTGCATATGCACTGGAGACAGTTAGACCATGTGATCGCCTTTGTGAAATGTCACTTAATGTTTAAACCCTTTCTCCCTTAGATCCAAACCTTCAGGGAGAAGCTGACAGAGGCAGCCCAGAAGGCACACCTAAGGAAGCCCATCCCCGGGAAGGCCAACGGGGTCTTGGTCCTTAACCAGCCCTTACTCATTGAGGCTTATGTCGGTCTCATGTCCTTTATTGGGAACCAGAACAAGCTGGGCTACTCCCTCGCTCGGGGAAACATAGGGTTTTAAACAACACTTTTGCTAGGCACTTCGGAAGTATACATCTACTTGATTACTTAATCATAATTCAGAGTTGTTTCCAAGTTACATATGAAGACGTTGTATATCCGATTGAAGTTTTGGCTAGAAGTTTTTTTAAATGTGTATATCTGGTCCATTTGTTTCTGTTCTCAGCTGCTTTGTTTTTAACTATTAACTGTTTTGAATTAAATTGGTGTATTTATATTTAAGTTGCAATGTGGGATTTTCATCCAAATCTCAAATGTATTTTATAGTTCAATGTAACAGTATTTGTGGATTTTATTGTGTATATTACTTGGGGAAAAAAGTGCCTGAGTGTCCTTAAGGCCGGGATAAGAGTTAACTGGTGAGAGACGATACCCTCATAGCTGCTCTTCTGGCGGTGTTTGACACCATGTCCAATTGTGTAAGTTCAGAATGAGAAGTGTTGTGTAAAGACAGTGTAGAATCGTATAGAACTATTAGGCTACTAATATGACTGTGTAACCAGTGGTACTGTCGGAAATTTTCCAAACCGCCTTTGTTGCCTAGGTCTGTTTGTGGATTAGACAGATCTGGACCACTTCCACCTTTGACGCTGGCAAGGCAACCGCTATGCAGATCTCAGCAAAAGCGTATCTGATTGAACTGGCCTCTAAAAGTGCAAAGTTGAGGATAGTTTTCTGCTGTTGTGAATACCTAAAGGACGAAAGAAGAATGTACTGTCATTTCATACACAGTTTCATACACCATGCCAAGTTGTTCCGACCGTCATCGAGCTGATAAAGTTTATACAGTACCCATCCGTGACTCCCTCGTGCCGCTCTGATTCACCATTCTCTTCCCTGATTAAGTATTCACAGAGAAAAAACAGACAGAAAGATCCACATTTCACCAGCTCCTTTCACTGGATGTTTGATCCTCCCATAGGGAGCTGTACATTGGCTTCCTTCGAGATGCTATAATAACTCACCACTGTTTGCAATTCACAGTTGTCTCTCCACGTCCCTTTTGTGTGTCCCAAATTCGACACCCTATTTCCTACGTAGTTCATTACCTTTCACCAGGGCCATAGGGGCCCTAGTGCACTACACGGGGAATAGGGTACAGATTTGGGATGCATCAGAGATGATCCCTGCGTCATGCTTTGTCTTACAGTTTCGATGGAGCATGAGGGTTTGTTTTGGCAGCTCTGTTTAAGGGTTTATAGGGTATTATTACAGTTTGCGAGGCACAGGGAATTTCCCCTGATTTGTAAGTATACCTGCCGTTGTGTTGTTTCTATAGCACTGGTCCCATGTCAAACAACTGCAGCCTACACAGTGAATGAGGGTATTATGTGTGTTATGTGATTATTTCGAGTTTCAGTCCCTTTGGAATTACAAGCCTAAAATGGGCATCTGTTAAATCAGGCTAACCTCTCCCTGGTCTTTGCCTTTTCTTCATTCTTTTCTTCTCATCTGTAATTGCTTTGGATATCTTTTCTTTTTTGAAAGTGATAGAATATGTTTTCTTGGTTTGTTCATTAGACTTGGTAGTGAGCTAAAGTGTTGCACTATAAAGGGAATAGGGTGCCGTTTGGGATTTACACAGGTTATCGTGTCATTGTTCATATAGGAGCTGTACAGAAAATTGGGAATTCATTAAGCGTCTTAGGAATAATAGAAGTTTCAGTAGGCGTCTTGGGAATAATAGAAGTTTCAGTAGGCGTCTTGGGAATAGTACAAATTTCAGTAGGCTTCTTGGGAATAGTAGACATTTCAGTAGGTGTCTTGGGAATAGTAGACATTTCAGTAGGTGTCTTGGGAATAATAGATGTTTCAGTAGGTGTCTTGGGAATAGTAGACATTTCAGTAGGTGTCTTGGGAATAATAGAAGTTTCAGTAGGCGTCTTGGGAATAATAGACGTTTCAGTAGGCGTCTTGGGAATAGTACAAATTTCAGTAGGCTTCTTGGGAATAGTAGACATTTCAGTAGGTGTCTTGGGAATAATAGATGTTTCAGTAGGCATCTTGGGAATAGTAGACATTTCAGTAGGTGTCTTGGGAAGTCCACATTTTAGTAAATATCTTGGGAATAGTTGACCTTTCAGTAAGCCTTTTGGGAATAGTAGGCATTTAAGAATTCATTTCTATTATTTTTCTGTTATATCCATTTGTACCGTATATCACTTTGGTCCTTATAATACCAAACACAGTGTCTCTGGTGGGACTAGAACCCCCCCCTCCCTGTGAAGCATGGCTGACCGCCTGCCCCCCAGGAGTGTTCGGCCAAGAGGAGATATGCCCAGTGAAGGTGTGTACGACAGCATAGCTCTGGTGTTATTATTCTCACTGCTGGTATGTGTTAAGCGTCCACACTCCGATTACAGTGAGATAAATAACACAGTGGCTGACAGTTTACGCCCACACATAATGGACACTCGTTCAACATTACAGCGGGAGTCAAAATCAGGAAAGAATCCCAGTATGTAGAATATGTAGCTGCTCTAGGTTGTGTATTTCTCTTTTCTCTTGTGTATTTATTTTGCCTCGCAACCTCAAGTTCGTCAATGTATAACTGACTAAATGTTTACACTTTTCCATTCTGTCACTGTGATGAAACAACAGTTTTCATAGCAGCTGCCACTACTCTTCATGTCTCACTCTTCAAAGCCACATGTAAATATACTGCTTTTCTGCCTGCAGCCTGTCCCACTGGACTAATGTAGACTTAAAATGTGTGGTAGAAAGTTTATCGCGGCTGTAAACGATAGCATATAGCGAGTGGATAC
Source organism: Esox masquinongy (assembly GCA_016801175.1). Lineage (NCBI taxonomy): Eukaryota > Metazoa > Chordata > Actinopteri > Esociformes > Esocidae > Esox > Esox masquinongy. Next base: position 12,281 of record JACXGI010007389.1, read on the forward strand.
AGATCCATTATAAGTCAGACATTTCTTACGTGCTCCTCACAGATCTTGTTTTCCACGGTGAAGAATCTAGGGTGTGTTCCTTTCACCTCTAACATTCTGCATGTTTGGGAGGACTGGGTGGTTGGATTGAAAGGGGGGTTGAAAAGTGGGTGGGGTTGGGTGGCTGGGAGTTGTTGCTGGAGGGCAGGGGTTGGAGCTGTTGAAGGTTGTCCAAGATGGTGTTCTAAACCCTGTTCGCTTTGCGGTGGACATCTTTAGACTGGGGCTCATAAGGAATCCCTTGATTAAAAGTAGGGTACTTTGTAGGGAATAAGAGGTCAGCTGGTATACATCCAAGTGTCCTCTTTCCCTCCAGTCCAGCCCAGTGTGCTGCCCCAGACACAACAATGACAGCTGCCTGGGGGGACTGTTTCTGCAGATCTGTCTACTCTCAGACCTTTACAGAATCGTCTTGTACAAAGCATCAAAAACCACAATGTCTCATGGGAAACTTATGACTGATTGACTGAATAGCAAATGAAAAGGAGTTGTTTCATTTGATTAATTAGTACAACCATCAGTCTGCAGTCAAGTAAGAAATTGAATGTAGAACTATTCTTAAGACAATGACCAGCGCCTGCAGTCATGTTTGATTTTCATGGCAATGACTTCGCTTAATGTGTCTATTCACTTGTTCTATTAAAACAGATGAACATGAAAATGACTTTATAGATACATCACTATCTATAACAAACTAAACAAGTTAGCTTACTAGCCCTGTTGTTCCAAACAAAAGCTAATTAACGTCATTATAGCAACTTAAATTTGTTCCTCGCTATGAGCAAATTTGTTACAAAAATCTGTATTTTTCCAGGTTGTGCCACAAAAATGAGTCGTCCGTAATTTTTTGAGTCATCCAAGTTTAATGGACGTAGAAGTCGTGTGACTTTGAAAAAGATGGACTTAAGATGTTTTCTTAGTGGGACAACCCGAGAAAAACAGATTTTTAAAAGTTTTGCTGATAGGGGAAAAATTAAAATCTCCGGATTGTAAGTAGTCTAAATAGATTATACACATGCTTAGACGGGAAACGTGTTTTTGAGGAGCACTACCGCGAATCGATATAATTGACTTTTCTGTTAAGAAACACAACCATTCGCTAATGTCTGGCCATACTTTTAGTTTCGGGACGAAGCTAACTAGCCTCCTAGGATACGTGTATGCTTGAACCTGGGCCAAACATGACCAATAATAACGAAAACGGACGTAAAAAGTATGGTAATTGAAATGATGACACCTTGCTAGTTATCTAACTGAAACAAATTGTCGTTTTATGTTTTTGTTAGGGCGAACATCGTTTGCTTCCATCATCAGCTAACTATTTTGTATACGGTCAAAACGTCCCACCAAAAAGATATCTAGTATCAATTTGCGTTTTGGATGTTTTTAATTGGATAAAATTGTTTAGATCCATCCGCTAGTTTGCATTTTGTTAGATATTGTCTGGACAGCAGACCTAGCTAGCTTGAGGAGGGGATTGGAAGGAGTTAGACTTGCCCCGACCTAAGTATACGGCTGCCTTTCTAGCTGCCGCGGCAGGTGTGCAATAGAACCTGCATCATAGCATACGTACGAATGAATCACTGTGACTTACGTATTATAAGTGATAGTGTAACCACTACGTAAAAAAACTTACGTTTGGTGAACTGATGTCACCTTCCTATAGGCTAAATATTCACACAGTTATTAAACGTCAAGCGTGTCCGATATGCTTCCTTCATGTACTATTGTTATTCTATACATGTTTGCAATAGCTTATGAGCTACTGGTAATGGTCGTTGACGAACAAACCCTCACCTTTGAGCGTCTGTTTTTGGTGAATGTTGGGAATAAGATTGCTCTGGTGCAAACGTGCTTTTCATTTAGCTCAACAGTTTGCCTACTTCTCTAGAACAAACAATGGTCTTTTTAAGATTAGTTACACAATTATTCATTAAATATTGCCTATCTGCTCTGCAGAAACAATACATAGTGGAGAGGTTGGTTTTTACAAGCATTTGGACAGTAGTGTTCAGGTTAAAATAAATAAAACATATATGATCTAATAATTAGGACCTATTTGAACATGCATTTCATGCTCTAACTTAATTCTAGATGTTGTTTTCAGCTTAGATTCGGGATTTGCCGTTTCTTCATGGTTCAGGGGTTATTTTTAGGCATTTTGAACAAAGGGCCTTTTGGAAGCCAAATTAGCTCTTTAAGGTGAACAGAGCCACAAGAGCTTGCTCACTAGAAACACCGAATGTCTACTGTCAGAAATAAAAACGGACATGTTTGTAGACTGTCCTCCAAGAATGCCCCTCCGC
>JACXGI010007390.1:0-37339 GCA_016801175.1 Esox masquinongy
TTGTCAGTTATAATCATCAAAATTAAAAGAAATAAACACTTGAAATATATCAGTCTGTGTGGAATGAATGTATACATTATACAAGTTTCACTTTTTGAATGGAATTACTGAAATAAATCAACTTTTTGATGATATTCTAATTTTATGACCAGCACCTGTATATATTTTTTTTAATTAACCTGCTTGGTCATGAAAAACATAGGCAGGCTTTGCTTCATTTGACTTAAAGAAGAACATGTAATGAAGTGCAGTTGGACTATTCTCCAGGTCATCATCCTAAAGACGTCATTATTGCATACATTTTAAAGAAGTCTACTGCAGGCTTTAATCAACCAGCTGTAGTCTATTGCAGGCTTTAATCAATCAGCTGTAGTCAGGAAGACAAGCATTGTAGGACTGCCAGTAGCTAACAGCCCAGTCACGTGTCCGTCAACAGGCAGCTGGAACAGACTAGTGAACCAATAATTATTTAAAGGGTCTAATTAATACCACCTGGTGAGATCAGCACCTATTGTGCACCAGGTTGTGGGGAAGACCGTTTTTGCTGAAAGAGCAGTAGGTTGGTTCCTCTCTAGGTTTCTTCCTAAATTTCAGCCCCTCTTATGGAGTTTTTCCTAGCCACTGTGCTTCAACATTGTTGTTGCTTGCTCCTTGGGGTCTCAGGCTGGGTGTTTTGTAAAAGCACTTTGTGACAACTGCTGATGTAAAAAGGGCTTCACAAATAAATTTGACTGGTTGATTGGACTCAAACCCATGCTGTTGCAGCACATGGAGACAGCAGCTTGGACCACCCGAGTAGCCTCTGCCACGACTCACAGGTCATCAGATTTATATTAAACGCTCTTTAAGGTGGCAGAATTAAGTTGTAGAGATTTGCGAGCATTGCCTATAGGTAGGAAGGGCAAGTTTGGCCTAGTAGTGGATGTGCCCATTTACCTTATAGCAGGTGACCTGATCCAGAGGGCGTGGCCCTCTGCTGCCTATTGCAATGTTGTTGTGGTGCTGATGCATGCTGGGACCAGAGGTGTACGGCTGACGCTGGTGGTGCCCGCCCCCTCCACCTGGATTGGTCAGCTGGATGAGTGACAGGGATGAGCGGCCAAGTGAAGGCACCGGCTGGGACGCGAACAGGAACAGAAGAGAGATGAAGATAATGAGAGTGTGTGACAGAGAGCGTGTGAGTGCCCATGTGTTGGTGTTTGTTAGTGAGTGTGTTTGTGTATGTTAGTGAGTGTGTGTGTATGTTAGTAAGTGTGTGTGTGTATGTTAGTAAGTGTGTGTGTGTGTGTGTGTGTTAGTGAGTGTGTTACCCTACCTTCTGATGGTTCTGTACCTGTTGTGGTAGAGGTGGCTGTTCAGTGGCCCCCATTGGCAGCTCAAACCGCGGGCTGCAAGAAACATCACATCATAGGGCACATGACATTCCACTATCTCTTGGAAATATGAATATCCTCTATGATTTGTCAGTAGTACTCCTGGCAACGTGAATATCCTCTATGACTTGTGTCAGAAGTTCCACTGGTGATCTAACCCAAGACACTTGACTTGAATCACTAAAAACTGATAACCGGATCATTTGAATCAGCGCTGCTACCGCTGTCAAAAGTAGTTCACTTAGTAGGGCTCTACCTAGAGAACAGGGTATCGTCACTGGTGTAAAGTAGGGCTCTACCTAGAGAACAGGGTATCGTCACTGGTGTAAAGTAGGGCTCTACCTAGAGAACAGGGTATCGTCACTGGTGTAAAGTAGGGCTCTACCTAGAGAAACAGGTATCGTCACTGGTGTAAAGTAGGGCTCTACCTAGAGAAACAGGTATCGTCACTGGTGTAAAGTAGGGCTCTACCTAGACAACAGGGTATCGTCACTGGTGTAAACTAGGGCTCCACCTAGAGAACAGGGTGTCATTTGATATGCTGATGTAAAGGTGAAAAACAATTGGAGCAGTGTGAAGAGAACTCACTGCATAAATTTACAGGTCCGTCCCTCTGGACAGAAACCAACTAGGTAGTTGACACAGATCACTCTTCTGGTGTGGCGGTGTCTGCAGTCTGGACCTGGGGAGTGGAGAGGGGGAGGTCAACAAGACATACCATGTTGACACAGAGATAGCTGGGTGTTGTTGAGGTCATGACCCATCATGCAGAACTAATAGAATTTTATCAGAAAGGACTTCTGATGTTCAGGCTGGCAGAGGTGATCAGACAAAGACCTGCTGATTTTTTTATCAATTATTTTACCAGTTAAAAATGCTATGAACAGATTATTTTTTACAGCAATGACCCGGGAGCAATTAGGTTTAATGGTCAGGGACAGAACTGTCGGCACAGAGATTAGAACCAGCAACCTTTCACTTACTGGCACAACAATATTGGCACTAGGTTATCCTGCCCACCCAAAGCTTTTTAAACAGCCAATCGGAACAGTGCGTTTCATTTTTGTAGTGGAGCAGCACGTGTGTGTGTGTGTGTGTGTGTGTGTAGGACGTACCATGCTTGCAGAAGCCTCTGTCATACCAGGGACAGTCTTTGATCTTTGACTCTGGATCGATGTGTAAGAACGGACACTCTTTGTTGCTGCATTCTCCTGGGGAAACACCACACACACACACACACACACACACACACACACACACACACACACACACACACACACACACACACACACACACACAGACCGTCAGATGCTACAGACGGGGTACAGTACGAGTAAAAATAGGATCATATGAAAACGTTCCCGATTTCTCCTTAGGATTTCACTGCCTTGTACCCCCGCACGTCCCTGACTGATGATTTCTCCTTAGGATTTCACTGCCTTGTACCCCCGCACGTCCCTGACTGATGATTTAGGCATTTAGTTTGTTTTGACATACCGAACTTGGAGTAGAAGTAGCACTCTGGCATCTTTGTCATGTCATACTCGTGCAGGAACTCGCATTGGTCACCCTTTTTACAGAGTCCTCTCAGCCAGTGTTTACAAACCACCGTCTTCTCCCCACTGATGTGACGAAACGGACACATGCCACCTAAACACAGACAGGGTCAGTTGGTCTCTCTCTCTCTCTCTCTCTCTCTCTCACACACACACACACACACACACACAGGGAGAGATTTCCTACTACTCAAATGTATTGTCTTACCTTTAATACAGGCTGCTCTCATGAAGAACTCACAAACTGCAGCTCCCGACTCTGCAGACGGAGGACGTTTGTTATTGTAACTGTGAACTTTCAATACACTAAAGCAACAATAAAGTTGTCGTCACAACTTAACTCTGTAGTTGTAACTTTGCGAGTTTGTCTGAACATTGGACTGGTTCCTATGGGAGTCGCTAAACAAAAAAACTATTTATGAAGTCATTGTCAAAGTAGATTGATGGTTTAGTTAGCTTCTTACTGTCCATCCCGGGGAAGGGGAGGGGTTGTGCCCCGAGTTGCTGCTCCACCGCGATCTCCAGATCGAACTTGATGTGGTCAACAGTGGCTATCAGGTCCTGCATTTTGACGGTCCGACTGCGCTCCGACCAGGCAGAAACAAGCTAGCTAGCTGAGCTAGCAAGACTAACGTAAATTCGCTATCAGCTAACCTGTGAAATCGCGCTAGCTAGCTAATCAATCTGCCATAACTGGGGTCGGCCGACTGTATGGCTGGCTAGCTGAATGTATATTTAAATGTGAATAAATCAACGGAGGAAACGATCGTTATGGAGTGCGTTTATCTTGTTGACCTGCCTGTCTGCTTGTTTCTTCTGCCTCTAAACGCGCGCGGACTGAACCCTAACCTTTGACCTCGGGGTCGAAAGCCCGAGTAGTAGAACACGAACATTTCGAGAAATAACTCTGGTTAAACCACGAAAGAGCCCAGATAATCCTTTATAATACGTGAACAAATGAAACTATAGGCCTGATCGTCACTCTCAACATACGTTTACATTTTATATTAACGTGCAAATTATTTTTCAATTATTTAAGTCAGCGCTAAATTCGCTTTCAAAGGACCTTTGAAGCTCGACCACTCTAGTATCTGCTAATAAGCCTAATTCCATTGTCCATAGCGCGCATGACTTGTACCCTGGCGTATTCTGGGGTGTGTTCAACATGAAAAACAGTTTGACTCAGAAACAAGCGAACCAAGAATTCTGAACGAGGGGCAGCACAAGCGAAGGCATCCGGAAACACTAGGAAAACAGATTCGAGAGACCAGAGCGGGTGTTAGGGTTTCACGTTAATGGAAAAACTAAAAAAACACACTTCCTTATTTATTCATTTTCCTAAAATACATTAATGAAAAACATAGAATTCAGCAAATGTATTATGTCAGTGTTTCCCAATCCTGGTCCTGGGGACCCCAAGCGGTACACATTTTTGTTTTTGTGATGTCATAGGTATGTGGACATGGGTTTGGGAAATGTTTATTTAGACATTTTTGTAAAACTACACAAGCATCAGGGTTGCCACTTGTTCTGTAAAAATAGGGAATTGACTCATATTTTACAGAAAGAACGAAGGTTCCATTTCTAAATTATACCTTCTGTATTTGACCTCTTGAGGGATCAAATTCAGTTTAATGTAAAATCCTACATTTGTGTAAATTCTTAAGATATTTTATGTTTGAGGTCAAAAGGTTGGGGTCACTTAGAAATGTAAATTTTTTCAAAAGAAAAGCACATTTTTGTCCATTAAAATAACATCAAATTGATCAGAAATACAATGTAGACATTGATAATGTTGTAAATGACTATTGTAGCTGGAAACGGCTGGTTTTCAATGGAATATCTACAGAGGCCCATTATCGGCAAACAGGGGCGCCGTATGGGAAGGAAAAGTTAGGATGATTCTAAGGGCCTGTGACTGACAGGGGCCCTAAACAAATATTAGAACATTATTTGGTGGGGCCCAATACGATATATTTTCAGTGGGCCCAAAATCTCTGGCAGCGCCCGTCGGCAACCATCACTCCTGTGTTCCAATGGCATGTTGTGTTTGCTTATCCAGGTTAATCATTTTAAAAGGCTAATTGATCATTAGAAAACCCTTTTGCAATTATGTTGTGTTACGCATGCAGGTACCCTGTATGTGCGTTTGTGTTTTTTCCCCTCCTGACATCTCCCCAGGTGTCTCTTATATTCCTGATTGTGCTCGTTGGTGTTTCCCACCTGGCAGTCATGAGTGCATCGCCTGACTGCTGAGGTGGACCAATCGGTGGACACCCCTCCTAATTGCACCACCTGTTCCTTTTTCCATTACCCAATCACATCACACATCCCTGGTTTAAAAACCCAGTCAGTTGGTTCTCCCAAAAATACTCTTTTGATTTACATGGACATAGACACTCTTGAGATACATACCTTTTTTTTTTTTTTTTTTTGATAGATAGACACTTTGTTCATACATACATCTCACTTTGTCCTGTTTCATATGAGTATGTATTGCTGTGGTGTTTTGTTTGGTGTTGTCTAGTCAATTGTTTGCTGTGTGCTGTTTAGTCCTTGTTCAACCTGTTTTTGTTTATCCCTGTGTCCCTGGGAAAAGGGGTTTTTAGCAAGTCGCCCTTGGGCATACACAACCCGTAGGAAAACTGTCTAAAAACACTAGTTAGAACTGAGCGGACCACCCACTGTATTTTTGTATTGGTTAGTAATCAGCTAAGCGGTTCTTGAGGCAGGCAAGTTCAGTTTAGGGGTGTTTGGACTATATTATTTCATTTCTTGGGTTCAGCTCAGCCCTTTTCCCTTCCCCCTTTACCGTGTGTTTATAATAAACGTTTTGTTTGATGGTAGCTTTGGTTGTCTGTGTCGTTTGTTCTCACTGTTCATTTAAACTACACTAATTTGCGAGTTTTGTTACGGGTCTCTGTACCATCCACCCTAGACTACTAGAGCCACAGGGTTTGTAACATTTTGGCACAGCTGAACTGTTTTGCTGATTAAAGAAGCAATAAAACTGTCCTTTCAGCAACTGTGGGTTCGATTGCAGGCTCAAAATGGTTAGAAATGAAGAACTTTCTTCTGAAACCCTCTGATCTCAACCCTACTGAGTTGTTGTGGGAGCAGCTTGATCGTATGGTACGTAAGTGCCCATCAAGTCAATCCAACCTGTGGGAGGTACTTCTGCAAGCATGAGGTGAAATCTCTTCAGATTACCTCAACAAATTGATTACTACAATGCCAAAGGTCTGCAAGGTTGTAATTGCTGCAAATAGAGGATTCTTATACACAAGCAAAATTGGAAGGACACTATTAATTCAAAGTCCTTATTTCTAACATTGTGACTATTTTTCCTATTCATTTTGCTCTATTTCCTATTCAAACTAATTTCATGTATGTTTTCATGGAAAACAAGGAAAATTCTAAGTGACCCCAAACTTTTGAACGGTATTATGTTTTGGTAGTGCATTGTAATGTAACTTACAATGTTATATATATATATATAATCGGGTGTCATAGATTTACATATAATATGCCACATATTCCACTGAGACCCCATTGATTGGATGTTTTACTATTGTAAATGTATTGTGTTGAAATTTTAAATGTACTTAAACATTTTTCCATTATATGATTTGATTTGTGTATGTATTTTAACTTTCATCACAAAATTAATACTTCAATTCATATGTAGCATGTACAAATAGTTTGCAACACACATGTACAAATGTAGCATGTTTCAGTGTTCATTCTTGTATTACTGCTGTAAATATAATCTGACATTCCCTATTCTTTTTTTATTCTTTAACTGTTTATTGAACATTGTTTATGTTATTGAACATTCTGTTGCATTGTGGGGGCTAGACACTGCATCAGGTAGCCATATATACTGGTTCTACTATCTGTTGGTTCTGGGTTTGTGACCAATTACATTAGATTTGATCACCATGCATAGCCAAGGCAGAAATATGTTTAGTGAGAACAGGTTGTCCCATAGTAACTTTCTTTAAGAACTTCACTGCTGTAATTTCATTCTGACATGTACAAAACCATTAAATATATCTCTCCATCCTCACACCACCACATAGTACAGAAAAACAGTGACATATTCCTTTATAACATCTCTTTAAAAAATAGTTTAGATATCTCTTCAGTCCATGGGGGCGAAAACGTAAATAAATAAAAACGTCATTAAGTATCACTTGAGAGAGAGTGCGCTGACTCCCCTGGATGCCGTCGCTGCCGCCTCTTTAGCTGTGGAAACAGAAACACATGTAACTAGCAAACTAATCACCATAATATATTTTGAGTGGTACAGAAACACACGTAACTAGCAAACTAATCACCATAATATATTTGGAGTGGTACAGAAACACACGTAACTAGCAAACTAATCACCATAATATATTTGGAGTGGTACAGAAACACACGTAACTAGCAAACTAATCACCATAATATATTTGGAGTGGTACAGAAACACACGTAACTAGCAAACTAATCACCATAATATATTTGGAGTGGTACAGAAACACGTGTAACTAGCAAACTAATCACCATAATATATTTGGAGTGGTACAGAAACACGTGTAACTAGCAAACTAATCACCATAATATATTTGGAGTGGTACAGAAACACGTGTAACTCGCAAACTAATCACCATAATATATTTGGAGTGGTACAGAAACACGTGTAACTCGCAAACTAATCACCATAATATATTTGGAGTGGTACAGAAACACGTGTAACTCGCAAACTAATCACCATAATATATTTGGAGTGGTACAGAAACACGTGTAACCAGCAAACTAATCACGATAATTTGTTTTGAGTGGTACAGAAACACGTGTAACCAGCAAACTAATCACGATAATTTGTTTTGAGTGGTACAGAAACACGTGTAACCAGCAAACTAATCACGATAATATATTTGGAGTGGTACAGAAACACATTTAACTAGCAAACTAATCACCATAATATATTTTGAGTGGTACAGATTCACATATAACTAGCAAACTAATCATGATAATTTGTTTTGAGTGGTACAGAAACTTCAGATTGAGCCTATAACCCAGGTTTCCTGAAGCTGGGAATAAGAAATAACATTACAAGGTACACACTCAAACCGTGTGTACCCCTGAACTCACTACTAGTGGTTCCCAACCAGGGGTACGAGGACTCTCGTACCCCTGGGGGGTAATTGGCCTGTTAACAGGGGGTACTTTAAAACGGTCATGAAAACATCAGCTTACTAGTAAAATTAACATGAGGCGGTACTTCAGGGTTTTTCAGAGCAAAGCAAAATTCTGTTGGTGGTACACTAACTGAAAAAGGTTGGGAAACATTGCACTATACAATAATGCCTTTTAAGGCCAAAGAGGTCGTGAGCCTGACTGGAAGCCCCGCCTTCCAGCTGATATAATTCTGCAATTAAGCTGGCCCGTTGGAACACTGAATAAAACGGCACGCCGCCCCCGACTTCCTCACCTTTCCTCTCCTCTTCTTTCTTACGTGCCGCATCCTCCCTCTGTTTTCTGACGATGGCCAGCCTGGCCAGGTCTGCTTTGGCCTGGTCAGTCTTTCCTGCCAGGTGCATCTTCATGTAGCGCTCCTTAGCCTTCTGCTTCTCTATCTCTTCTCTGGGACAACGCAAAACTGGAGGTCATTGGATCTGCCATGATCACGCAGCGCTCCCTTAACTTTCTGGGACATCTGAGTGTGCGTTTGTGTGAGAGTGTGTTACCTCTCTCTCCTTGACAGTGCTCTGGGTTCCTCAAGTTGAATCTCTGTCACCTTCTTGTTCTTTTGAGCCACTCTGTTAGGGTTCTCAATGTCTATCAACCCCTCCACTCCTTTCCTCTTCTGATATCACACAAACACGCAGAAACACAAACCCAAACCATTTCAACAGATTTTCCAGACAAAAACAGAGTATAGCATGTATATTAAAATGTTGCAATCTATAATGGAGGCATTTTTGGCAGAACAATAGAAAGCAGATCCTTGTTCAGGTAACTGCTGGCTGTAACATGGCACTGCCTTCAAATTTAAACAAACATACTGAGAGGAAATTATTATGATATTTCATGAAGAAAAATGTGTAGGTGGTAAGGAGCACTCTGCCCAGTGACACTGTGTGGTAAGGTCAGGCCACTTCCGTTTGATCATATACGTGTATATAAAGAGGCTCTAAATGTATTCAACCCCTTGGACTTTTCCACATTTTGTGTTACAACATGAAATCAAAATGGATTTAATTAAGAGTTTCTGTCACTTATCAACACAATAAGTCCATCATGTCAAAGTGAAAAATTATATATTTTGTATATATTTTCATTTCATAATGTAACACAGTAAAATGTAAAAAAGTCCAATGGAGGAAATACTTCTGATAGCCAATGTGTATATCGAAGCCAAAAGCATACAGTTTTGTGTACGTGTTTTGTATGTGTGTTTGTACCTGTGATCCATCTTCATCGTCACTGTCTTCTGATCCTGACCCTGGAAGCTTCTCGCCCTCGACGTCATTCAGAGATGCTCCTGCCTCCTCTTCCTGCAGCTTACACACACACATAGTAATAACACACACACCAATCACACCAGATTGGTACCCACATAACACAGTTCTCGGTTACGGAACACAGCTGTCTATTTATCCAACAAGCGATATGAAATTGATGATTGGTTACAGACACTTCAAAAAGTAAGGACTATAGTTTGAGATATAAACGAAACAAACAAATAAATGGCTATGTTTAGGCATTAACTGACTGGTTCAAATGAGGCCTTATGATGTCATCAAAACAAAATTAAATAACCACAAATAGGACCAGGCTTAAGTAGTCTAGTTGCTTGCTACAGGGGTTATGGACAGGGTCAGCAGCTGTGAACCATAAGCTTTGGTTTACACTCATGTTTTTAAATAATTACTGCAATTAGAACAGTAAAAAGTAATGTGATGTCATACATGCGGCATTTAGTCTCATATACCATGGCTATCAGCCAATCAGGTAGCACCCACGTCATATGTTTATATTATTAATGACCCCACCTTCTTCCTCTCTTTCTCGGCTTTCATCTGAGCATCAATCTCTTCTGGGTTGTTGAACGTCCGCATGCGACCCTTATGACCCCCTTTCTTGCCTGGAAAAGACAAGGGACACACATACAAAACACACACAATCACAACAGATGTGGACTATCGATAGACGGGCCTTTACAGAACCTCAGCGTAAAACGGATGTTCTCCTCTTAAACACGAAAGCACTCCTTTCTTGAAAAGTTCCCTAAAGACAGAATGTTTAATTCAAATTAATTTTAATTTACTTTATTTAACTGGTAATCTGAGACTAAGAACTTCAGGTTGGTCCTCCAATTTATCCTTTTAATAATAAAATGCATATAGAATAAATCCACCACCATCACAGCCAAGCTGTCTTTAATGCCTACTGTGTAGATGTCGCGTGCCATGTCACATGATTTCATTGTTCAGAATGACGCTAGTGTTATTTGGTGCATTTGATAAATAAAAGGCTTTGACTGTCTTCACATCTCCTTGTCCACGCATGTGTCATCACAGCTGGATTTGTTGAGCAACAAAGCAAGGAAAAAGTCAGTGTATGTTTTTAATAAAAGTTGTTTTTATTAAAGGGATACATTGGATGACCACTCTGAAGAATCTGGCTGTACAGGACAAACTTTAGTCAAGGTAAGCCTTTTCAGAATCAACATTTTTTAAAGTATCAACTTTAGGTAAACAAATGTTATGGCAAACAAATTCCGCAAACATTAATCACAAACCAACACAAACGAGAACAGAATATTCAGCTATAGGTGGAGCCGTGATAACCAATCTGCCCAGTCTTTTTTCTCTAATGCATTCACAAACAGCGGTGCAACTCACTGTGCTCCCAAAACAAAAATCCGGGTCGCACAACAAATTATTGCGTCGCATGTGCAACCAAATTGATAGCACTTTCAAGTCCTGGGTACAGCATCGTGCAAGAGAAGGCAAAGCAACCACACACCCCCTAACAGCTGTTCGTTACAAAAGTTAATGAGTTGCTAACTGGGAGGCTATTCTATAGTTTATACACAACACACCGTGGTTAATCTCGCCTGTTCTTACCTCCTTTGGGCATTTTGACGTCTAAAACTGTAAATATATAGCGAGAAACTACAGAACAAATATCCACATAAAACAATAAACACGAGTGACAGGTTGAGCACAGACACAGCGTATAGACCCTCCTCTATGCAGAGCGCTTAGTCGTTCAGCAAACTTGCCTGCATTAAATAAATTAATAACGAGAGTTTGATTTATTTTCTAAATTATAAAAACGTATGTGAGCAAAACAACACATATATATATTTGCACAAGGAACGTCAGAATACCATATTTCGTCAATTTAAAATCCGAGTGGACCTAAATAATTTGATACATGTTTGGGCACTTTCTTTGGTAACTAACCTGATGCAATGTAAAAGCTCCGAGAGCAACACATCTATTTTAGGTTCAGTATAAAGTACAACAGCGCAGAATTGTGTCAATTGATTGTTTTAATTCGTATGTAACAAAATCATTCATTTGTGGGCGATTGATACATAAAATATGGCGAATGAGGCCAATACATAGGTGTTTAATTTGGGGAGAATGACCGGTGTCTTATGCGACAATCGGCCAAGGCCTAAGGACCTCTCCCTACCGTGACGTAAATAAGAGAAGACAGGCAGGCCTACGAACGGGGCCAAACACAAACATCAGGCAGCGTATATAGGATATATATTTTGTTGTCAATAATCAGTTTTGAATTAAACACGATGCCGAAAGTGAAGAGGAGCAGGAAGCCGCCCCCAGATGGCTGGGAATTGATTGAACCGACACTGGACGAATTGGACCAGAAAATGCGAGAAGGTAAGTTAGCTAGACAGAAATGACTGTTACCTACCTAGCTAAGTACAGTTTACTCCGCACCAAGCGAGGCTGTGCTTACAACAAAAACCTTTTCCTGTAAGTAATCTTATTATTGTATGCATATTTCCTGTTTTGTATTGGTCTATTGATTAATATAATAAACAAATAAATTGAAAACAATGTTAATGTTAGCTAGTTAGGTATGTACCTAGCAAGCTACACAGTGTAGACATATCCGCCAGCCGACGTCGTGTATTTAACTTTACGGTTGGTCTGTTGTTTTCAGATGTAGACTAACAGGGAAATGCTTAGTAAGGGGTCATTAAACAACAAAAAAAGACCCCTTAGTAAGGGGGGCAAGAGAAATTAAAAAGATACTGCTACTCCTGAGTGCTGTTGTGGTCCTGGATGGCAGGGAGTTTGACCCGGGTGATAAAGTCTGCTGTTTGTATCACCCTGTCAAGCCGTGCTGGTCGATGGCAGATTCTCAAATATGCTACTTGTATAATGAGCTGTGATTGTTATCTTCTTCCAGCCGAGACGGAGCCTCACGAGGGCAAGAGGAAGGTTGAGTCTCTGTGGCCGATTTTCAGACTTCATCATCAGAGGAGCAGATACATCTTTGACTTGTTCTACAAGAGGAAGGCAATCAGCAGAGGTACTGTCCCAGTTCACACTAATACATCACAGACCGTTGGTTTGACTGGAGTGAGTTGAGATCATAATATGTGAGCTGGACAGATGGTTGCCACTCGATCATTTTAGAAACCCTGTCTGCTCTGTAGACAGTATGTGCTCACCACTCTAGCAACAGTCCACTCACATACTATGAGATAAGGTTAGACTACATGGTGTTCCTGACTGGCTTGTGGACTCTTTGGGATTTTGTATTCACATTTAGTACACATCATCTCCAAATCTGCGCTCATTGTTGGCAGGGGTGTGATTATTTTCCATTTTTTTGTTTCCAGCAAAAGACGTTGCACTTACCAGGTCTCGGTAACTAAAAAAAAATAAAGTAGGCTAACTTACTGTTTTAAAGTTGATCGCAAAAAACTGCTGTTTTGCGTCACTCTTCTATAATGGAATGCTTCTGTAGTACAGATTTGTTTTAGAAATTTGGTCTGAAGTTTAGCTCCGTTTTTAGGTATACAGTGTCTTTTGCTACAACTGTGCTTGAGCTTGTGCGGTCAGTGAAGATAAAATGTGGATACATGAGGGGGGAAGTTGGTATTGTAGGCTGAGCCTCACTACAAAAGCTGTTTTATTAGTCTTGCTCTGTTGGTCGTACCCAATATAACTACAGTTTTGGTAAGACCTATTTTTTGGGGGTAATAAACTAGGCTGGATGAAGCGGCCTTATGACTACACGACAGAGCACTCCGCCTTGGAGTAGCCAACTGAGTCAGACTAGAATCAGGCAGGCATCGGTGCAACAGCTCGACAAAAAATAATCCTAGTGGGGCCTCAGACTACCGACTGAACAATCGACTAGGATCTGCCTTGTTTTTAAATAGATTCCTACATTAGTTAAGCGTTGGTTTGGATGAGGTTACAGTATGGTTCCAGTTTTTTTCTAATAGGTGGTAACATTAGATTTACGGTTAGAATACAGTTGGCAGTACAGGACCGTTATTGACTGACAAAAACGACCCTTACTGCTTTTGTAATTTCACTGATGTGTGTCTGTGCAGAGCTCTATGACTACTGCATACGGGAGGGTTATGCTGATAAGAACCTGATCGCCAAGTGGAAGAAGCAGGGATACGAGAACCTGTGCTGCCTTCGCTGCATCCAGACACGAGACACCAACTTTGGAACTAACTGCATCTGTAGAGTCCCCAAGAGCAAGCTGGAGGTGGTGAGTAGTGCAACATTATAACACTACTACAACATTGTAACCTTAGTACAACATTATAACATTGCTTCAGTGCTATTACAAATCACTGCTACACCACAACATATAACTGCAACTTAACATGACTACAGTAATAAGTATTACTGCTTCACTATGCTATAACATCACTATACTATAACCCGAGTACAACATTATAACACTGCTTTAATGTTGCCTGTGCGTGTGTGTCTCTCTGTCTCTTTCTGTGTCTCTCTCTGTGTCCAGGGGAGGATAATAGAGTGCACCCACTGTGGCTGTCGAGGTTGCTCCGGCTGAATCGGTTGGTCGTGTTTGGATCGTCTATTCTGGCTCGAGGTCTTCTGCTCTGGATCGTTTTGTCTGGCCTGGCTTGTTCTGCGCTGGTTCAATTAGTCAGGTCTTTTGTATGGGAGATCAGGGCTCATCTACTCCACTTGTGTGCTTCACGATCCTGGAGAGTTGTCTGCTCCATAAAGAGGGATAGAGGTCTCATCTTTGTTTTCTGTGTCATTCTTTCAGCTTGTGCATCACAGTTGAGTCCATCTCAGTGTTAAATTTTTCAATTTCGACATTATTTGTTGGGCGAATAGTCTTGACAACCCGGTTACAAGTTGGTGCCACAAGACCGACCGGGTCGTCAGGAGAGATCAGCCAATTATGTTGGATGTCCCACCTAGTTGAAAACATTAAAATGTATTCAGCGATGATGCCTATGCTGTCATGTTTTCTCCCTGTTATGACCTCTAACCACCTCTATGGTTCGATTCCAAATACACCCAAGGACTAGCTGGACGGGCTACCATTCCAGCTGTTAGTTTAGTAAGCCGTGTTGGTCATTATAAAGTGCTGTTGTACCTCATTTACAATGAAGAGGGCTTGGGTGGGTGGGGGGTGTTGCTTTTTTGAACATGTAATTGCTTTGAACCTGATGACACATTGTTTTATTTGTACTTCATTTTAATAAAACTGTTGTACTAAACTGTCTGTTTCTGAAGCTGGATGTTCGACGTGTCTGTTGATGAGGTGGTTATCCTCAGTCAGGTCTACCTAACACACCCAATCGGAGCTGGGCACCGGCTGAAATGTGTACAATACGGCTGGACTGCACTGAAATTGGTCAAATACGTCTGGATTATACTGAAATTTGGTACAATACAGCTGGATTGTACTGAAATGGGTCCAGTGGGGCTTGGCTGGGACTGTAATGGTTCTCCATACTTATTTAAAGCCAACAGTAGGGGGTGCCCCCCACAGAGTAATAGGGACTTGGAGATCTTACCTGTTGGATGTTAATCTGTGTTCAAAATAAATCGGTGAGCCAAGCTTAAACAAGATCAGTACCCAATATTACACAACTAACCATGGTCACTACAATAGTTTTTTTTTCTTTTTAAAAATGTACAATTCTAAATTATAACTCCGTATACACACAAAAAGCAAGACTGTACACAGCGTAATAAACACAAGGATTTAGTGTTTGTTTTGATGAACTATTTAGTTTTTTTTAAATTCTAGTTCCAATGTAAAAAGTTAAATGTAGGTTTTCTTTAGCCAACTGTAATTTATGTTTATAATATGCATTGTATTAAACCAAAAATAATTATGAATACAGTGCTTATGGAAAGTCAACTCCCCCTTGTGTCAGTGCTTCAGAATTTCATGTATTTAAGATTTATTTTCCACTTATCTACACCGATCAACACACTATAATGTGAAAATATGTTTTTGTGCATTTCCTACATGTATGAAGATTTGTTTATAAATAGACTAGCAACCCACTACTCTGGTCAGGCTAGCTAGCTTAGATGATGGAGCAAGCTTAAAGTTACTGTACAAAGTAACTGGCCACACCTTGAAGAATGACTGTGATTTTCAGGCCACAAGGTAAGCACCCCGATGACGTTATGAGAGGTTTCTGATTCTAGTAAAGCAGTAATATAAGTATAAAAACGTAGTAAAAAACTTGATTTTTTGGGCTGTAGAAGGGTAATAATGACAAGTGAAGTGAGATCATGAATACTTTTTATTTTTGAAGATAACTGAAATAGCTAACAGAAACGTAAATATTACAGATTGTGCCTTTGAGTGATCAGTTTCACTAAGGGCGCTATTCAAATGTATTTTCTAAAATAATACAGTCAAATGTATTTTCTAAAGCCGTTTTTACGTCAACAATTAACTCAAACTGCTTGTACAGATAAGGACACTGGAAAAACCTAGAAGATCCTAGACAGAAACCCAGAGATGAGCTGGACTCTGAGGGGTAGCCTGATTTGGCTGTGCAGGGTGGACATTATAAGAGTACAATCTATATGCTATCTGTAAGTTCAGCCTTACAAGTGGTGGAAAGACAGAAACTGCATTCATTATAAACATTGTGTGTTTGTCGGCTCAATCGGTAACAACCTTCCATTTCTGAATACACTAAAACTATTTTATGACCAAAATCAAGATTCCATTCGCAAACTTTTTTTAAAATTACACCTTTAGTTCAACTAGGAAGACAGACTGAGACCAAGGTCTCTCTTACAGCTGGGCCCTGTGTATACATGTTCACACATACAGTTTAGGTTCAGTGATTAAAAAGTACAGACACAACAAGACATATAATGATTAAGAAATTACATAAAACAGACAAAACAAAACGATCACAGAAAACACAACACAAAATAAAAAATATAAAAAAGAAAAAAGTATTTAAAAAAAATACAGCAGCAGATTGTTACATTTACACAGAGGTTATTCCCCTGATAGCACAGAACTTGGGTAACCCAAAGCAGTTACAAGCAACATAGAAGCAAAAATCCTCCAATAAATGTTTAAAATGGGCAAGGGGGACAAGAGTCCCCAGTTTTAATAGCTTGTTTTCTGTAACAGTTTTTCAGTGTTTCAGAATGCTGAATGATTTATAACAATTTGCTGTATCTGATATAATGCAGGATCATTGTATTTTGTTTTCCTAAGCCGGATATCTCTGTGTGGAGGGAGGAGGAAGACGGGACCACTGTCTCTAAGATGGGTTTCTCTGGGGAAGGTGACACAACAGAACCGAGAGGTAGGAGGGTTAAGAGAGCGAATGCCTGTATGCATGCCTGTGAGTGTGTATCCTTAATTTCACTTGTGAAATTTAGATTGAGTGCATTGCTCAAGTGCATAATTAGAGAGTTTTCCCATCGTCCTGGGAATTGAACCAGCTTAACCTGCCATAACATCGTCACCACTTGGCTACCTGCCGTACCATCAACAACATTATGTTATCTGCCGTACCGTCAACAACATTAGGTTACCTGCCCTACCATCAACATTAGGTTACCTGCCGTACCATCAACAACATTAGGTTACCTGCCGTACCATCAACAACATTAGGTTACCTGCCGTACCGTCAACAACATTAGGTTACCTGCTGTACCGTAAACAACATTAGGTTATCTGCCGTACCATAAACAACATTAGGTTATCTGCCAAATCGTCAACAACATTAGGTTACCTGCCGTACCATCAACAACATTAGTTGTGTGTGTGTGTGTGTGTGTGTGTGTGTTAATACTTAATCATTGTGTTTTATTCCTACAGTGTGGACCAAGTTGGAGATATCCAGTTGAAATCAGGTTTTAAGAAATGTGAGTGATGTGGAATAACTAATAATACACTGTTGAACTGAATAATGAGCACAATAACAAACTGCTAAGAAATATAATTGAAAGAATAACTGTTGAGCTGAAACAGCTGAGGCTTGGAGAACCTAAAGATTCAGAATCTAATCCCAGATATTCAGTTTTGCTAACAGAAAATGGATACAAATATTTATCTAATATTGAATACCAAACCAGTAAATGGAGTCCTGTCGCCATAGGTCCAATTATGAAGAGGAAATTCTAATATTCTTTAATGGTGATTTGAGCAGTAAAGGGATTCATAAAAGCAATGTTTGGGCTCCAGTCAGACATAAGCCAATTAGTGATGACTCCATAAGTAGCTGGAAAAATTTCTATTGATATAATGTGATGACATATTTCATACTGTCCCATTATTCCCCATTAGATTTCTGTGATCTCCTACTGGACTCAAACACTGCAAACAGAACCCTCTCTCTGTCCGAGGGGAACCGGAAGGTGACAAAGGTGAAAGCGGAGCTGCCATATCCTGATCACCCAGATCGATTTGACTTCTGCAGACAGGTTTTGTGTGAAGAGGGTCTGACCGGGCGCTGTTACTGGGAGGTGGAGTGGAGTGGTGAAGGAGCTGATGTAGCCATGACATACAAAGGAATCAACAGGAGAGGAGAGGGTGATGACTGTGATCTTGGATTCAATGACAAGTCCTGGAGTGTGCACTGCTCGGATGACAGTTACCACGCCTGGCACAACGACAGGAGCACTGATATACCTGACCCCTCCTCCACCCACTCCAGCAGAGTAGGAATGTATCTGGACTGGCCGGCCAGCACTCTGTCCTTCTACAGTGTCTCCTCAGACACACTGACCCACATACACACATTCCAATCTACCTTCACTGAGCCCCTCTACCCAGAATTTGGCCTTTGGGCAACTGGCTCCTTGGTGTCTCTGTGTGAGGTAGAATAAAAAGTGTATTTGTACTGAAAACAAACATTGATATTGAAAGTAAAATATCAACCCAAAATTATTGTGATCAAAAATATATATTGCAAATAAAATGTTTTAAAATGTGAGAACAAATTGATTGAAAATGAATGCAAACTACAATAGCGCTCAAAAATATTCAACCCCCTTTATTTTCTGATTTATATTTTTAATTAATTTAGAACAATTTGCAGATTTTATTTTTCACTTTGACATTCAGAAATTTTGTGGGTTAATTAGTGGCAAAACCTAATTAAATCAAGTTTGATTTTATGACGTGACACAATTAAATGTGGAAAAGGCCAAAGGCGTGAATACGTTTGAGAGACACTGTTTTTTTTTCAGGGAAATCATTTTAATTGTTGACGTGTTTGGCTCCAGTTTTTTCTCTCTTTGCTTACGCTACCGTGGCTTTTATTCTTGATTTCTTTTTATGCAGTTTTGACACAACTGTTTTGTTTTGACACAAAGTTTTGACACAACTGTTTTTTGTAGGTAGGTTTAGAGTGAGTCCGAAATTATACATCTTCAGTGGTCAACCAGCCGGGCAGCCTCAATCAACGTTCCAGTTTGTTTTCGTCCTTGGCCTGCTACATTAATATGTAGATAAACTATTCTGTATGGATTTGTTCGAGTCTCTTTCGTCATTGGCCTGCTACATTAATATGTAGATAAACTATTCTGTATGGCTTTGTTCGAGTCTCTTTCGTCCTTGGCGTGCTACATCAATATGTAGATAAACTATTCTGTATGGATTTGTTCGGGTCTCTTTCGTCCTTGGCCTACTACATTAATATGTAGATAAACTATTCTGTATGGATTTGTTCGGGTCTCTTTTGTCCTTGGCCTGCTACATTAATATGTAGATAAACTATTCTGTATGGATTTGTTCGAGTCTCTTTCGTCCTTGGCCTGCTACATTAATATGTAGATAAACTATTCTGTATGGATTTGATTGGGTCTCTTTTGTCCTTGGCCTGCTACACTAATATGTAGATAAACTATTCTGTATAGATTTGTTTGGGTCTCTGCATGTTGAAAAAGATGCACCATAATCGTGGCTCCCTGAGAGAACATCTTAACAACACAGTTTATAATATTCCTTTGTCAAATTCAACAGAACATACAGACAGATCCTAGATTAAAAAGCTGCTTCAGAGCGAGTTCACTTCCCAACAGGAGCCCAGTCGTGTCAGGACCAGTCTGTGTGGGTTCACTTCCCAACAGGAGCCCAGTCGTGTCGGGATCAGTCTGTGTTGGTTCACTTCCCAGCAGGAGCCCAGTGTCGGGATCAGTCTGTGTGGGTTCACTTCCCAACAGGAGCCCAGTCGTGTCGGGACCAGTCTGTGTGGGTTCACTTCCCAACAGAAGCCCAGTCGGGTCGGGACCAGTCTGTGTGAGTGGCCCAGCTAGAGCCCAGATTAGAACCCTTGGACTTAGAAGATTTGTCTTCCAGCAGGACAATGACTGCAAACAAAGCCACACTAGATTGTCTTAAAAACAGAAAGGTCAATTTCCTGTAGTGGCCCAGTCAAAGCCCAGACCTCAATCCAATTGAGAATGTGTAGAAAGAGCTGAAAACCGCTGTTCACCAACGCTCCATCTAACTTGATGGAGCTTGAGAAATTCTGCAAAATATGGCAAAAGCAACTGTATCCAGATGTGCAAAGCTAGTAGAGACTTATCCAAATAGACTCATGGCTTTAATTGCCCCTAACGCATCTCTACCAAATATTGACTGAAGTGGCTGAACTTATGTAATCAATTATTTTCTGTTTTGTATTTTCAATTAATTTTGACAAACACAAAGGTTTTAATCATACGATTCCTTTTATTTACTTTATAACAATCCAAAAACATTACGTTTCACAAAGTACAGCAATGTGATTACTTTTAACAATATCGATACATTTTAGAATAACAAAACATCAAACCAGATTACACATTTGGCTTCCTTGGTTTTCACAAAGATTCTTAAAACTAAATTTTGGTGCCATATATTTGGAACAAAATGCAGAATTCTTTGAAAATGTGTCACGGCTGAGGATGTGGTAGGACACAGGCGCAGAGTCGAAATAATGGGTGTAATCCATGTTTAATCAAAAAAGGAAGATAAAAACCAAAACAAAAGCAGCAACCAGTGCCGTGGGGTGTCCAATGGAAAGACAATACCAAAATGAACCACACCGGGTGTGGCCACACAGAAAACATAAATAGAGTCCCCAATTAGAGGCAATGATCTACACCTGCCTCCATTTGGGGAGACCAAAAGGATCGGAGGTGGCTAGAGGTACGACATTCCGTCCTGTCCTGACTATGGCCCTAGCCCAGTGCAGAGATGGCTAGGGGCATAGCCAGGACGTGACAAAATGGATGAACTGCTGCCTGAAAGGCAGTTAAAAGGGCCAATTGGTAGGGCTGTATAGCAATAAATGCAACTATTTCCTTAATGTGTATTTGAAGGTGAGGCAACTGTGTTTCTTAGTAGTGTGTACTTACAGTGTGTTTTATGTACTACACCCAGGGTTTATTGTAAAATGAAAAGGTCTTTTGACATTACACACTTATCCAGAATGACCAACTTGTTGAGTACATGTTTTCACACTTAATGTTTTCAAATGTTTTAATACTTTAATAAATATGTTAATACTTTCCCCTCGCGGGAATCAAACCCACAACCGTAGCTTTGCAAGCGCCGCCCTATACCAAGTGAGCTACGGGTGACCCATTATATGACCTCAGGACCCAGATCTTCAGAATCAGAGATGCACGTCTTACATATGATTCCAACCAGTGATTCAGTCGAGTCACTAAACTTTGAGTCTGAGTCTGAAATAGACTTGAGATCTGTAAAAGACGCCATGGACTTCTGCGTTACGGAGATTCCCTGTAATTCGCTGACCAATCTTAATTGCAGTTTGAAGTGGTCCTTCAGGGCACAGGAGGTTATTCTACCCGATACAGAGACAATGAGGAGCCATACCTAACATAAAACCCTGGGTAGAGGGGTTCGGTGAATTTACAGCGGAATGTGTGCATGTGAGTTAATGTGTCCGAGGAGACACTGTAGAAGGACAGCGTGCCGGCCGGCCAGTCCAGATACACTCCCACCCTGTTGGACCGGGACGAGGAGGGGACGTCTATGGGAGTGGGGCTATTATTGTACCTGACAAAGTAACTGTCATCAGAGCAGTACAGAACCCACGACTTGTCATTGCCTCCCAGTAGACTGTCATAACTCTCTCCTTTCCTGTTGATTCCTTCATATGTCACCGCTATATAAGACCCTTCCCCGGTCCTCTCCACCTCCCAGTAACAGCGTCCAGTCAGAACCTCTCTACACAGCACCTGTCTGCAGATGTCAAATCTCTCTGGGTGATCGGGATATGGCTGCTCCTCTCCATATGTCACCTTCCGGTTCCCCTCGGACAGAGAGAGGGTTCTGTTGGCCGTGTTTGGGTCCAGTGTGAGGTCACAGACATCTAGTGGGGAGACCAAGACACAGAATTCATTTAAAATGGTTCACTTCTAAATTCAAGTAAGCCTGAATTAATTTCAGGAAAATCATGCAAGGACACTTCCAAAATAAAAACAAAACAAGCTACTGTGTGATAAATGGACCTGCTGAATACTATACAGTTTTCAGCTGTGCTAACATAATTGCAAAATGGTTTTCTAATGATCAATGAGCCTCTTAAAATGCTAAACTTTGATTAGGAAACACAACATGCCATTGGAACAAAGGAGTGATGGTTGCCTATGTAGCTATTCCATTAAAAATCTGCTGTTTCCAGCTACAATAGTTATTTACAACATTATCAATGTCTACACTGTATTTCTGATCAATAAGAAATGATTTTAATGGACAAAAAATGTGCTTTTCTTTCAAAAACAAGGAGATTTCTCAGTGCACCCAACCAGTAGTGTATGTATCCCGCTGTATTTAGTTTAACTAGGGTATTTTCATCCATATTGTATGAAAGATAAAAAAAATTACAGCCTTTATCCATACAATAACCTCTCTGTGCGGAGGTTCAAGGATTTGGTCTTATTAACTTTCTGTTGCTGTTCAAATGCTCTAACCACTTCCACTGCAAACAACTAAAATTATTGTCAAAACTCAGATATCCTGATCAATAGCAAACAAATCGTCATTATGTTTATTAATTCTGTTTTGAAAAGAAACGTAATGAATGCCAAAATAGAATTTTTGACACAAAATGCAGACACCTGTTTCATATAGGATGTAAAATATCTGGGAAGAGATTCTTTATGGTCTAATTTCACAAAACCATGATTGAGTTATAAATTTGCTATTATTACAAAACAATTCAGGCCACCAACAGAATATCATACAATACCTGATGGTCTAAGGGTGAGGTGGGCTAAGACATTGTGAGGGGTGGATTTCAAATTGTGTAAAGAGAATAAAAATCTATGAAGAGTATGTTGTCACGGGTCCTTTGGGACGGGGATAGTAGATTAAATGGGGGGGGGGTCTGTGGGTCCTCAGATGCTTTGCTGCCGAGGTTTGGCTGGGCATGGTTCTCCCAGTCTACGTAAAATCCCTTTGGGCTGGCAGGTTTGGCTGGGCGTGGTTCTCGCAGTCTACGTAAAATCCCTTTGGGCTGGCAGGTTTGGCTGGGCGTGGTTCTCGCAGTCTACGTAAAATCCCTTTGGGCTGGCAGGTTTGGCTGGGCGTGGTTCTCGCAGTCTACGTAAAATCCCTTTGGGCTGGGGCTATGCCCAGCTGGCAGGTCAGGGTGTGAGGGGTTGATCGCACGTCTGACCCCTCTAGTTGTTTTCTTTCTGAGTAAATATTGTTGTTTGTTTACGAATTGCCTATCATCATTTGTCCTCTCCTTGCCCTGCCATTGGTTACAGAGGGGTTATGGGAGGGAAATTCTGAATGATTGTTTGATCAACTAGATGTTTTTGTGCAAGAACACATTGTGTACGGCCCCTAAATGTTTATCTGACAAGACTAGTTGTCAACTAGTTGAATTAGGTGGTCTGGTTATATATCTATTAAAATATATAGGGGTTTGGGTAAAAAAGTATTAAAAGAAATATGTGTATATCTTAATAACAGCTCAATATGTTTGACTTACAGTAGAAGTTATGCCATTCATTTTTCTATCAGTTCAACAGTATATTATTCTATTTACTGAACAACATCAAAATGTTTTTTACACAACTGTCAGAAGAACTAACATTTCTTAAGTCCCGGTTTCAACCAGCAGTCGCCACCATGGTCCACACTGTAGGAAGACAACACATGATTCAGTGTTACACATACTCAAAACACACACACACAAAGGTTATACTATCAATTTAATTTCACCATGAGATTTCAATCAAACATAACTTACCAGAATGAGTGCAGTAATGGGATTTGAATGCTAAACAACAACACTGTACTACATGAGAACTTGTATTTAAGACTAGCGAGTTGCCCCAGAGTTGTCTGCGTGTGTGAAACTAGAACCCTGTTTCCAAAAAAGGTTAGGACACAGCGTAGAATGCAAATAAAACCAGAATGCAATGACATGCAAATCATTCACCCTTATATTTAATTGAAAATAGTACAAAGACAACTGTAAGGGTTTGGGAACTGAGGAGACCAATTGCTGTAGTTTTGAAAGTGAAATGTTTTCCCATCCTTACTTGATATAGGATTTCAGCTGCTCAACAGTTCGGGGTCTCCTTTGTCATATTTTTTGTTTCATAATGTGCCAAATGTTTTCAATGGGTGACAGGTCTGGATTGCAGGCAGGCCAGTTTAGCTCTTTTACTACGGCGCCTTGCTGTTGTAATACGTGCAGAATGTTGTTTGGCATTGTCTTACTGAAATAAGCAAGGCCTTCCCTGAAAAAGATGTTGTCTGGATGGCAGCATATGTTGCTCCAAAACCTGTATATATTGTTCAACATTAATGGTGCCTTCACAGATGTGCAAGTTACCCATGCCATGTGCACTAATGCACCCCCATACCATCACGGATGCTGGCTTTTGAACTGTGCGCTGATAACAAGCTGGATGGTCCCTGTCCTCTTTAGTCCAGAGGACGCAGTGTCCATGATTCCCAAAAAGAATTTCAAATTTTCATTTGTCAGACCACAGGACAGTTTTCCACTTCACCTCAGTCCATCTTAAATGAGCTTGGGCTCAGAGAAGGCAGCGGTGGTTCTGGATCTTGTTTATATCTGGTTTTGTCTTTGCATGGTAGAGATTTAACTTGCATTTGTGGATGCAGCGACGTACAGTGTTCACAGACCATGGTTTATGGAAGTGTTCCTGAGCCCATACAATGATGTCCACTACAGAATCGTGTCCGTTTTTAATGCAGTGCCGCCTGAGGGCCCGAAGATCATGGCCATCCAGTATTGGTTTTCGGCCTTGTCCCTTACGTGCAGAGATTTCTCTGGATTCTGTGAATCTTTTAATGACATTATGTACTGTAGATGATGAGATTCCCAAACTCTTTACAATTTTTAGTTGAGAAACTTTATTCTTAAATTGTTGCCAACGCAGTCTTTCACATTGTGGTGAACGCCTCCCCATCTTTACTTCTGAAAGACTCATCCTCTCTGGGATTCTCTTTTTATACCTAATTATTTACTATATTTACTTTATTTATATCTATATTATTATTTACTGGTAAGAAAATATTACATATTTTCCCAGGTCATTAATTTGTTAATTAATAGATCATTTGAAAATACAATTACAGAGAAACTGTTTACAGATAACTACAGAACTATTAATTCAGTACATCCACACAAAAAAAAAATATTTTTAGAGGAGTTGGAAATTAATGTCAAGCTCCCGGAGCATAGCGATGGGTTGAATGAGTGAAATGCCGCAAACAAGAGGGGGTTGGGCTTATTGCCATCCAATCTTAGTGGCAGGTTCAACGTCCCAGTAGCTGCCACGTCTTTACTGACAGTGGAATCAGCCACTTGAGCACTCAGCCTTCCGCATTGTGAGTGTGAATCTGTTCACAGATAACGACATTAAATAATCGTATCGTAGTTGCATCCGGCAAAATATTCATATCCATAATGATTGTCGTTTAATTCGAGTATTTGGCACACCCCTAATAATGAACCAAACATGTCTGAACCGGAGCTTTCTCCTGAACTTATCCTGGTGAAGATTCAAGACTGAATTTACTAATCACATTTGGACTATAACAGTTTCATCAGAGGACTGTCGTTGTTATTTATTATGGGTGCATTTGATTCTGGCACCAGGTAAAAAAAAAAAAGCAAAAGAGCATTTTTCTGCATTTGCTAATAATTAGTAAAAACAGGCACAGGACATCCCATAATCATAATCAAGGTTGGTGGTTCAAAAATAACTTTGTTCTTGTCTTTTCCATCTCCTAACAAGTATTAGTACTATAGTCTATTGTCTTACTATTTTAGTCTCTGGCATTTTGTTAGAGAGGTGGAACAAGGTATTTTATGAACAGAGGAATACAACAGAAGTCAATCCAACCACAAGATTCTAATTTGCTCAATGTAGGTTGTGTTGAGGAGACGCTCAATTTTTATCACACAAATGTAGCATTGCTAACATTAACTATTAGTACATTAAGTAAGCTATTTCCACTTTTAAAAAACTCATTCCTACCCTAAAACATATCCTAACCTCCAAAACTTTAAATCACCCCTAAATCTAAACCTAATGCCTAATGCTTAACCATAATTCTAACCCTAGCCATTACCACAAACAAGGACATTTTATTGTGAGAACTGGCCAAATGTCCTCAATTCAGTGGTCTAAAACTCAACCAGGCCAAGACTGTGAAAGAAATTTGAGTAGACACACACATACGAACTTGTATAAACACATGGACACATACACACAATGTCACATGGACAATGTTTGACAAAATCTTACTTGAGTTTCTCCAGTCTCCATTGTGGGTTCTCCAGTCCAGCAGAGAGCAGCTTCACTCCCGAGTCTCCTGGGTGATTGTAGCTCAGGTCCAG
This sequence comes from Esox masquinongy, assembly GCA_016801175.1. NCBI lineage: Eukaryota > Metazoa > Chordata > Actinopteri > Esociformes > Esocidae > Esox > Esox masquinongy. The sequence continues at coordinate 26,313 of JACXGI010007390.1, forward strand.
CTCTCTCAGGTGGCAGGGATTAAACTGCAGAGCTGTAGCTAGACTAGAACAGCCTTCCTCTGTGACCAGACAACCTGATAGCCTGCACAGAGATTTTAATGTAAAATGTTAACATTTATATCTCACATGATATGCACAACAAAACAAACTTCCTTCAAACCAATTAGGTAGGACTAGCTAGCTAGCGAAGTTACATGTGTTGTACAATTAAAGTTTTTTAAGCACAATTTCACTGGAGTTTCAAATTATTTTTGGTATACCAACATAGCTCCTACAAGTCCAATTGCAAATTCAAATGGCAAATTACAGAAAAAGAAAGACAAAGCCTTCATGGAGTGAAAAATAGATTTAAAAAAAAAAAAGATATTGGACATTACAGACAGACAACTAAAAATAGATCCTAAAAAGAGCGCGAGGAAGCTGTACTGTTGGTATTTTTCTTTTTACTAGATATTATAGCTGTATTTTAAAATCAGCAAATTGTCTATTATTAAGAATTTTGACAGATCACATCTTTTATAATAAATAAATATATTATATTAGGATTCTATAAGTTATTACCACTATATAAAAACTGACCTCAGTGTCTCCAGTTTACAGTGGGGACTCTCCAGTCCAGCAGAGAGCAACTTCACTCCTGAATCCTGCAGGTCATTGTTAGTCAGGTCCAGTTCTCTCAGATGGGAGGAGGTTGAGCTGAGAACTGATGCCAACACCTCACAGCATGCCTTTGTTAATCTGCATCGATTCAATCTAAGAAATTATATAAATAAGTACAAATAATTTTCTTTTCAAAATCTGTTAAAAATAAATTGGATGCATAATTTAAAAAAGTAGGACTATTTCCTCCATTTTAAAAATGACGTTTCTGTCCTGAACCGGGCGAACCAGTCCTCCTCCTCCTTCATTAAGACACATCATTACGGTGTGTGGGGGCATGCACGGCGGCCTCCTCCTTCATTAAGACACATCATTACGGGGTGTGGGGGCGTGCACGGAGGCCTCCTCCTTCATTAAGACACATCATTACAGTGTGTGGGGGCGTGCACGGCGGCCTCCTCCTTCATTAAGACACATCATTACGGTGTGTGGGGGCGTGCACGGCGGCCTCCTCCTTCATTAAGACACATCATTACAGTGTGTGGGGGCGTGCACGGCGGCCTCCTCCTTCACTGGGAATCAAAAACACTTAACCAACGACAAATAGCTTTGAAGCACTGGATCCTGCCATCATCACGACCTGCTCAAAACATCTTCCCTCGGCCACACCTGTTCCCTGATCTGTGTCTTTCAACAAATGTGTCCCTTCTGTCTTTCAACACCTGTGGCTGAGTCAACATTCAGTAAGTGTACTCAGTGTGTCCCCACTCTCTGACTGGCCAATTTGCCAATGCTTCCTGTGCCTCTCATTACAGAATGGATCACCGTTGGAGATCAGGGCGGGTGCAGTGTCTCAAGAGGACCCGTTTGTCTCGGGTTGGCTTCACTCCAGCCTTGGAAGCATGTGACCCGTAAATGCCGTAAACAGCGGCCTCCTGCATGTACAACTCGGGCCATGAAGAAACCGGAAAAGATGGGGAGTTTTCACACGTCAAATAGTTTTGCCACCTTGGAGCCGGAGCTCTCCGCTCCCTCATTCTGGGTGGTCGGTACATAAAGATCCTCTCTCATGGGACCAAGTGGAAGACCGCGGCTTGTGGAAACTGAGGCCCCCCAGGCAGTGAGTGGTCTGGGCTGGGAGCTGAGGGCCATGGGCACATGTGGCCCGGAGAACTACAGATCCTGGAGAAATGGGAGGTTTGCCAGAAACCCGGACATTATTTTGGGCCGCTCCATTGGAAGAAAGACTGTGATTCCCTGGACAAAACTGAACAGCCCGGTATTAGACCAGGACAAAGTACTACTACACTAACTACACTGGTCGTAAATGACACTGCCAAAGTCTTGAAGGAGAATCACATTGTATGGTCATATCTATTGATGTGACTAAGGCTTTCGATTAAGTGAATCAGAAATTGACCTCCCTGGGCACAGACAGTTGATGATTAAAAATTACCACCGGAAGTAACAGAAGGGGGCGGAATCTACCTTTCTATTCCACAAAGGAGTTCCCCAGGGTTTAATTTTGAGTTATATACTGTTTACTCTATATATTAACGATATTTGTAACTCTGTAAAAAAAATAAAAAATGTTCATTTTCATGCTGACTATACATGACTGATCTCTCTCTTGCACAAGCTTTTACACACTTACAGTACGATTTCCAATACCTACAAAGACACCTTGGAGATCTTAGTTTAGTACTAAATGAAACTAAAACAAAGTATATGCTGAAATACAGCCTTTGATGATTTCAAAACAACCACATTGGACAGTTGTCTGTCGCCACTTACCACTTTGCATTTTATTACTGGTGCAAACGTTCGTACACATCGCACATGTTGGTTGGTCTGGCCTACCTGACTTCCAGAAGGGCCAGACATTGGTTAATGTTTATATATAAGGCTGTCTTGCAGAAACGTCCTTACTTATCTATTTATATTCCTGTAATACACAGTAGGGATCAACTGTAAAAGAGAACTTGGTCTCAGTCTGATCTCCCTGTATTAATAGAAAATGTTTTAATGGGAAGTAAATGTTGATGGGGGGATTAAAGAAAGATTGCCAAAATAGAGAAAGCTGCATGTCTATCACACATTTCACAACATTTCAAAAGTGCATAACCTTGGGAAAATCACAATGACATATTGCCACTCCAAGTGAGCTTGACAGTCTGTTGGAATAATATTTGCTTTTCAATATTGACATAATAAAATTAATAACATTTATAAAACATTACTTATTATTATAATTATTTCTAACTATCATTATTCCACTTATTATTAAATATAGCTATACAGTACTGGCAAAATGCAAGGTTTATTTAGGATACCGTTTTACAGTGTATTCATTCATGAGGCCACCTAGGGCCAGACACAATTAGAGATACCTTGGATAATCTGAAGAACCCACAAATGTTACAGGGGAATGAATGAGCCAGCTGGAAGCTAGGGATGATTAGGTAGCCATTTTGCAACATATGCCCGATTAGACATTTGGCTATGACATCGACATTACCACTCCTACCCCAAAAATCAATGGAATCTTTGGTGATAGAGTACCGTACATAGAAATCTGGTAGTTTACTGGTCAACTTATAAAGTTCAAGGAAATATATCCTCCCTTTGAAATCCTACCTCAGAGTCTCCAGTTTACAATGGGGACTCTCCAGTCCAGCAGAGATCCTCTTCACTCCTGAATCCAGCAGGTCATTGTCACTCAGGTCCACTTCTCTTAGGTGGGAGAAGGTTGAGCTGAGAACTGAGGCCAACACTTCACAGCCTCTCTCTGCGAGGTTACATTCATTCAGTCTATAACAAAGAAATGTATACAAGTTTGTGCATTCTGTAAAAGTTCAGAAAACATAATTGTTTTCATAAAGTTGGTATATTATAATAATGTCTGTAAATTATAGGGTTCTGATATCAAAGTTTTTACAGAGCTGTTTTGGAGGCTTTGACCAATGGCAGCAGCCTGAGAAAACCTTCCTCTGATCTTGAGTATTTCTTCAGGTCAAACACCTCCAGCTCCACATCCAACTCTCTCAGGTGGGAGGGGTTTGACAACAGAGCTGAAGCTAAAGAACCACCACCTTCCTCAGTGACTCCACAGCCTGACAGCCTGCAGAGATGATAGAAACAAAGGAGATGATTGTTGACATTAGGGACCAGAAGAAGGAACACTCCCAAAGCACATCAACGAGATGTAGCAGAGATCCCGATAGTTCTAATTTTCAGTAAATCCACATCACAGGGGACCTGTCACGGACCACCAATGTTATCAACAGAGTGCACCAGTAACCCAACTCTATAAAGCATCTAAATACATTCATAAACCACCTTCAATCTTCTAGAATATAATCACTTCCCTCATGTCCCTCAGTCTTTGACTCTCCTGATTCAGATGGGATTATGGCTGAGAAATGAAAAGACCGAAATTGGCCAAATTTGGGAAAACTATTTTTGGGCAAAATAACAGCCACAACAAGCTGACCTGATTTCGCCTACAATTCCATGTTCGCGGTACTGACCTCAGTGTCTCCAGTTTACAGTGTGGATCCTTCAATCCATCAGAGATCAGCTTGACTCCTGAATCCTGCAGGTCATTGTTACTCAGATCCAGCTCTCTCAGATAGGAGGAGGTTGAGCTGAGTGTTGTGGCCAACCCTTTACAACAACTCTCTGTTAGGTTACATCCATTAAGCCTAAATTAAAAGTAGAAAAATACAATTTGAATATTTAATGTAAATGAGAAAAATATTAGCAAAATATATTTGAGAAAAACATATTCCTGCTTCATTCCGTAAACATTTTGTTTATGATTACGTTTTTGTTTCCAAGTACTTACAGTGCTTTTCTGGAGGCTTTGACCACTGGCATCAGCTTTAAAAGACCTTCCTCTGATCTGGAGTATTTTTTCAGGTCAAACACATCTAGTTTCTCTTCTGAAGTCAGTAATACAAACACCAGAGCTGACCACTGTGCAGGTGACAGTTTGGCTTCTGACAGACTTCCTGAGTTCAGGTTGCTTTGAATTTCTTCCACAAGAGAATGATCATTCAGTTCATTCAGACAGTGGAACAGATTGATGCATCTCTCTGGGGAAGGATTCTCCCTGATCTTCTCCTTAATGTACTTGACTGTTTCCTCTCTGGACTGGAAGCTGCTTCTTGTTTGCGTCAGTACACCATGTAAAAGAGTCAAATTGGACTCCATTGAAAGGCCCAGAAGGAATCGGAGGAACAGGTCCAGGTGTCCATTCCCACTCTGTAAGGCCTGGTCCACAGCACTCTGGAGGAAGACTGATTCAGGATGTTTTTTACTGAACAGGGTGAGACTTTTTCTTGATTGTGGTTCAGCCATAAGATTGATGTTGTCATTGATAAATGTGAGAAACACATACAATGCAGCCAGAAACTCCTGGATGCTTAGATGAACAAAGCAGTACACCTTATTCTGAAATGGCCCATAATCCTCTCTGAAGATCTGTGTGCACATTCCTGAGTACACTGATGCATCGTTGATATCAATGTCACACTGTTCCAGGTCTTTCTCATAGAAAATCAGGTTGCCTTTCATCAGTTGTTGGAAGGCTAGCTTTCCCAGGGCCATGATGGTCTTCATATTCCATTGTGTCTCATCTTTACTGTGATATTTATTATTCATCTGTTTTATCTGAAACACCACTAAGCCAATATACAGTTGAGTCATAGTCTTGGGCATTTCTCTTCTTTTGTCTGTTTCTAACATGTGCTCAAGGACTGTGGCGGAGATCCAACAGAAGACTGGTATGTGGCACATGATATGAAGGCTTCTTGATGTCTGCATGTGCGAGATTATTCTGTTGGCCAGATTTTCATTGTCCTTGAATCTCTTCTTAAAGTATTTTTCCTTCTGAGGTTCATTGAAACCTTGTACCTCTGTCAATCGGTCAACACACTCTGGAGGGATTTGATTGGCTGCTGCAGGTCGGGAGGTTATCCATAGCAGAGCTGAGGGAAGCAGATTCCCCTTGATGAGGTTTGTCAGCAACACCTCCACTGTGGGTGACACTGTAGGATCAGAAAAATGCTCACAGTTCTTGAAGTCCAAAGGAAGTCGACACTCATCCAGACCGTCAAAGATGAACAAAATTTTGTACTCTGCATAGTTGGAGATTCTGGAGTCTTTGGTTTCCATATAGAAGTGATTAAGAAGTTGCAGCAAGCTGTGCTTCTTCCCTTTCATCAAATTAAGCTCCCGAAAAGACAGTGGCAATACAAACTGGATGTCCTGATTGGCATTTCCTTCAGCCCAGTCCAGAATGAACTTCTGCACCGAGACTGTTTTTCCGATGCCAGCAACTCCCCTTGTCAACACAGTTCTGATAAGTTTGTCTTGACCAGGTAAAGGTTTAAAAATGTTGTTGCATTTGATTGGTGTCTCAGTGTTTGCTGGTTTCTTGGATGCCATCTCAATCTGTCTCACCTCGTGTTCACAGTTGACCTCTCCACTTCCACCCTCAGTGATGTAGAGCTCTGTATAGATACTATTGAGAAGTTTTAAGTTTCCTTGTTTAGGTATCCCCTCAAATAAATGTTCACATCTCTTCATCAGATGAGATTTAAGTTTGAGTTGGCTCTTCATAACAGGATCATCTACAAGACCTATCAATGCAGACGACATACATGTTACAAGATGTGCAGCTATATTTCTATTAAGGATTTCATAAAAACGTGAATCCAAAGTCTGCACAAACCTTTCATCAATCACAAATTTGTGTTTTAGGCAGCAAGATGTACTTGATATATATTTTGTGATTAAGTTCCAGCAGCCTCAGAACAGCCCTTTGGGACATTCAATGGCTAGAAATTCACCTGAAGATGTGCAATGCCATTATGGTTCTTTTCACGCTGTTTGCTCAACCAGGATGTTTAGATCGGATTCCTACGCGTTGGAGTAATTTTTTGTTTACATTGCACATTTTCTCTATTGGCGGTTTTTATTTTTAGCTAGCTGTAGTTAAATCTAGCGGACACTGGTAGTAGCTGTTTAACATCAGGCAGGTTTCCCTTTAACCAGATTACAGGCACATTACTAAAATACTTTGTTTGGCATAAATTACTTTGTTCCAGTGTGTCAGCCAGATCTTTCTGGTTCATGTTCCTTAGGACGTGCAGGGTGATCTTCAGAGCCCCCTCTCTGGCACTGCTCTCCTGCTTCTCATCTTCAGTATCCACCTCTTCCTTGTCTTCCTTTTGACTCTCCAAGAATTCTGGGAGATCTGGACTCAGAATCCTCTTGAATCTCTTCAGTTCTTTCTTCACAAATCTGACAACACTCTCTTCAAGTGACTGAAACATGAAAAATTCAGATCAAAATTTAATTGAGCCGTACAAACAAGCTCCATAAATATTGGGTTGATGTCTCCGCTTTAAAAAAAATAAAAACAACTACGAAACAGCTCACCCTGAAAATGAACTCCAGGTCTGTTTGACTCTTGACAGACTGAACACTGGGAATCTCTGATCTCTCCTGTTGGTTTCTGTGGAAAAAAGGGTGGCAAAAGTGCATTGGGATGAACTTGGTGCTCATTTCCAATCATTGAGGATCTAATTTTGTTGACATGATGATTGACTCGGGAATGCTGTTAAAATGAATAAAATAGTATGGGGTAGCCGGGCTCCTCTCCAAAAAAGACATGAAAGTACCATCGTTCTAGCTCTCTTTGACATTTTTCTCCTGTTTTCTGATTGGCTCAGAGCTAGTGCCTAGCGCCTAGCGATTCAGCAAGACAAACGCTGTACGCTAAGCACTAGCAATCAACGCTAAGTGGTTAACAATAAAAGCTAAGATGAAAGCCAAGTGATAGCAAAGTCTACAATTGCCACAGCATGCCTTTAATGTAGGTGAACTCCTGCCCCATAAGCTCCCCATGAGCTCCTCAAGATGACAATCCTTGAGGGTTGCTCCACTATATAGTCAAAAATGATACAGTGAAGACCAGGAAGAGACCAGGATACATCACTTCTTACCCTTGTTCAGTAGAAATGCCTCCCTCTCTGAACTTAATTGGCTGTCCCATAGAGTGATCACTCTTCATGGACAGGCAGCTGGGTACAGGAGAGTCTGGTCTCTTCTGATGGATCAGTCTTCAACACAATGGAGACATACATTGAGTAACTGCTTATTTCGCGTGATGATGATATTACATCCATGATAACAGGAAGTACGAGCTCAGAGAAGAATGAGGATACAGTAGTTTTAAGTTGATTTGTCAAAAAGGCTAACTAGCTTTAGGGTTACTAGCTACCTAACTTGATAGAACTTGATCACAGTGTGTCTCTCTCTGCCGCACCAGTTCAGGTCTTCCTTTCACTAACCCGGTGGCCAATCAGAGCAAAATGATAGGCAACTCCTCTCCCAAAACTTTCCCCATCAGCGCCACAAATGTCAGTCCTAGTTGGTGGCCACACTGTATAGACAAAATGACTCTTCTTACCCTTGTTCAGTAGAAATGTCTCCCTTTCTGAACTTTATTGGCTGTCCCATAGAGTGGTCACTCTTCATGGACAGACAGCTGGGTACAGGGGAGTCTGTTCTCTCCTGATGGATCAGTCTTTAACACAAGAGATAAATACTAATAAAGAGTAGAGTTTTTTTGCAGTGACGATGATGTTATATCACTAATACTAGCGGATACAAGCTGAGAAAAGAATGAGAAGACAGTAATTTATATGATTTTTAAAGCTCTGAGAATACAGGCATCTGGAGGGTGAGGAGAGCTGTCCAACACAACAAAATGGGTAACTAACTTTAGAGTTACTAAATACCTAACTTGATAGATCTTGATCACAGAGTGGCTCTCTCTGATGCTCCAGTTCTGGCCTTGCTCTTGTTAAGATCATGGTTTCGGGTGTCCAATCCCCCCTCATTCTTACAAAAGCCTGACTATGGGGTGTCATTTCACGTTGTATACCTTGATTGTTTTCATCATGTCCTGCCTATTTATTTCATTATGGGAGACCAAATTCTTTATCCTGATCAAGGATATTTCCTATTCTGTTAATAAACTATCCAGAACAACTGTAGTAAATGAATGGCTGCTAACCTAGGCTACATTGATTTAAATTATCAAGGCTATAGTCTGAGTATACTGTTTTGTTTAGTTTGTCAATGTTTTGTCAAGAGATACTTGAAAAGAAAGTTTAGTTTTGGGTGAAACTAACTCAATAAATGTGTGAGAATGCTGGTTGCATTATTTCATTGTGGGAGAAAACAAAGGAAGACGGCCATAGCATTTGGCGCCAATCCTCCTCTGTTTTCATACCTTTAGTAACAAAGAATCAACCTTTTGGTCAAGAGTATATAAAGCCCCCTGTAGCCATAAGACCTGTAGCAACCCATCCTGCAATTAGTGTGTCTTCTGATTCTGACATGTAGTTGACTTGCTCCCTTGCCACCGAATAAATTGGTGGCACGGGAAAAACCAACTGCTATTCACATGTGAAGACTTCTGATAGACAGAAATTACTCTTCTTACCCTTGTTCAGTAGAAATGCCTCCCTCTCCAAACTTTATTGGCTGTCCCATAGAGTGGTCACTCTTCATGGACAGACAGCTGGGTACAGGGGAGTGTCCCTTCTCCAGGTGGATTTGGCTACAACACAACAGGGACAAACCTTCAGTCTCTAAAAAGTTATGTGTCGCGGTAATAATTTAGCCGGGAATCACATCCATAACATTCGTGGCCTTTACCTGTGGGATCACCTGACTAACCTAACTCCTGTTCCTTATCAGCTCTCAGTTTTGAACAGATGACGGTTATTTCACACTTGCCCTGGGACCTTTTTTGTTAGAGTTTAAGTCCTTGGAGAGATTACACTAAACTCAGTTTATCAGGCACTGGAGTGTAGCGTAAGGCGTAACTTGACCCACTGCAATATCATTTAACTTCCATCCTGGATTTGACACGTGTCCTAAGTCTGGAATGGTCCTATCGGTCAATCCTCCAACGGAGGAATGTTTTATGTTGCCACTCGGCGGTTCCTATAGCTCAACAGTATTTTTAGTCTCACCTTTAAGCCCCGGTTCACTCACCGAGCCTGAGGTACTGGAGGTCGCTCCAATCACACTTGTGCTGTCGCTAATTAGTCCTCAGGCCCCAGGATGGAATCTGTCTGGTCTTTTTTTCAGTCCGTTTAGACCACTGTGCGGGGCTTTCTCTTCCTGATCAGCCTCTTTACTTCCTATCCCTATCTGTCCCATGAGCCAACCTACTGGCACACAGGATGATGTCTTTCCTGACATTGTACCAGAGTTCAGATCTTTTTGTGGCGAGTGATCATGGGTTAAAATCCTTTTCGAATAGTGTTCAATATATCTACGCCAATATAAATTAGTAAAATGTAAACATGCACAGATGCAATCTTGGTCTTTCCTCCCACCTCTTAGATTTGTTGTCGGTGACATGTTCCACAGACAGACTCATCTTTGAGGCAGTGGCCCACTTCTCTCCCTCCTCTTCCTCTCTGTGTCTTGACATGTTAATAGTTTGCTCTTCTTTCTCTTCCACGCAAACTGACACACACAAACACAAACACACAACCATTGTGAGATCTCAGGTCTGTTTATACACCTGTGCAGTACTCCGAACACACCATGTCTATGAAAACACAGAAAACGTAGACTGTTTGCCTAACACTAGTACTAAATCTATCTTTTGTTTTTTTGTTGAAGAGACAAATCGGCATGAATAACCACAGCATCCAGAGGTGGGTGTGTACTCCTGTCTTTACAGTGTGCAAACATTCTGTAAGTAAGGCACAACAACATTAACACATTTCTTAAAATATTTGGAATACACCTGGACTCCACATGGGTCTTGCTTTACATTTGCAGAACTGTGTAGAATAGTTTCCTAAATGCAGAGATCTCTCTGGTAGAATAAAACAATCCAAACCCACAAAGTGGCAGGACCACCCATTTGCATTGACTGACTTATATCTTGTGTTCATGGAAAATTACGTTATTAAATTGACCCTGAAATTATGAACTCGGCCAGGACATTTTTAAATAGGCCAAGTAAATATGAAAAAGGTAATGATACTACAAAATACAATGTATCATTACAAAGTATCATACCATTATTTTGAAATGTGCTCATTTAATTTTGATTGCTTTCGTACTCAACAATGCGACTTGATAGAACTGCAATGGAATTATGAACTACGCTCCTGGTACAGCCCTCTAGGCATCTCTATGTCATTTGGGGAGTTGGGATTAATGCTTTGAACCTGGGGCTAATTGAGAAGCTCTGTTTGGGACTCCAGGACTATATAAGCAGTGACCCAGGAGTGTGATTGGGAAGAAGGGGAAGCTGTGTGGAACCAGGGCGTTCAAACAGTTATGTGATTGTATAAACCGGGGGTTGTGGGGGGGGGGGGGGG